>PVIC010004050.1:0-65031 GCA_004025085.1 Thryonomys swinderianus | reverse complement strand
GGGCCGGAGGGTTAGCTCAGTGGTTCCGGCGCCTGCCTCGCAAGTGCAAGGTTCTGAGTTCGATCCCCGGTAACCACATATAATGCTGGGCGTGGAGACAAGCCCACCAACAATCAACACCGCATACTACAATGCTGGACGTGGTGGCTCACGCCTGTAATCCCAGCACTCGGGAGGCAGGGACAAGAGGATTGCTGAGTTCACAGCGGCTTGCCTGGGCACCATAGTGAGCTCAGGGCCAGCCTGAACTACAAAGCGAGACCCTGTCTCAAAAAGCAAAAAAAAAAAAAGACTGGTTTTGCTTTTCCATTTCCCTGCTGTATGCAAGTGCTAGGGAGGACTCCGAGGGCTGGGATGAATGTAAGGTTAGAGGTGACCCTTAGGGTCAGCCCCACCACTAAGCAAGAGTGTTGACCTCAGAAGCCCCTAGATGTACCACCTTCATCTTTCACAAGGACACAGAGCTCTAGGCATAAGCAAGGAATCCTGGACTGTAATGTCCAAAGCTCAGACACATCTTCCCCAGGGGCTGCAGGTCAGCACGTACATACAGAAGAGGTAGAGGGAAAAGAGGCAAAAGACAAACCCCGAGTAACCCAAGTGCCAATGGGGCACCAGGTCCTAGATCTGGCTGTGCAGCTCCATGCCGACAGTGAGGACAGACTGACAGCTCACCACAGTAGCTCCATCACTTTCCTCCTGCTGCCACAAGTACAAGGCCTCCAGAAGAGGCAGGACTCACTCTGGATTCAGTCTACTGACAGAACCAGCAGCGGGGAAGGGAAAACTGGAGCTGGGAAAAAGGACTCAGGGTCTAATCTCAGGCTACAACAATGCCGGTCTATTACCGTTCCCCGTGCATCCTTAGTGCTGACATTTTATAGACAATTTCCAAAACAGGGCCCTGCCATTTCTGGATTATATTTCAGCTGTAACTTTTAAGTCTAATTATTTGCACTGACAACCCCCTATAATAGGGCGGTGCGGCGCCCAGAGGCATCAGCATTCAGAGGAATGACAGCCTAATCGCAGGGGGAGGCAGCCCCGCAATCTGCATTCACTCACGGAAATTTCTCTGATGAAAATAACACAACATTAAGGAGGGGATAAGGGGCAGGATCCACTGTATCAAGATAAAATAACTCTTTAATAAATAACCTTGTGGCTGCCGCAGAGCAGTAATTAAATGCTGGCGCACCCAGCACACAGTTTTAAGTAAAGCTGGAAAAATGTAAGATGCAATTATCAGCACCAAACAAATTACCAGCCCAGCAAATCCCCCCGGAATATTTAGAAACTCATTTCTCCTTCCCATTAAATATTTGTGTATGTGCTTATTTTTGGTGGGACCACAGGGTGGGGCTGGGGGGATGGTGTAAGGGAAGGGACAAAAGACCCAGAGGATGGGTGAAGGGATGTAGGGGGAGTGGTTGGAGGCTGGGCTGTCTGCTGATGGCTGTTTTCTGAACGCCCATGTAGATCCGCCTGGTCAGCGAAATGGTGTAACCAAAATGCCCCAGAGCTCAGAAGTGCAAATGGATGGATGCTTAGGGCTGACATCTGAGCCCGGGCTACAGCCTCCTCTCCACACCTCCTCTCTCCCACAGAGGAAACTCAAGCCACAGCATACAATGCAGAGGGACCAGGTGGCTTGGGGCTGCTCCCCGTGGCTCAGCCTGTCCTCTGCTTCAGTCCTGAACCCCCAAAGCCCAGTGGACAGGACAACCTCTTCTGATCCCTCACACCATGTGACACAGCATGACCGACAGCCTGACACTGAGTAGAGGTCTGGCTGGGGAGCAGGAGGGCTGAAACTCCAGGAACCATCCCATCCTGGCTGAGCGGGTGCCATTTCAAGGTCCCCACACACCACTAGGCTGCACTGACTGCAGTCACTTGGGTCTAAGCAACCTGGGTCTGAACCTCAGTACTGGTACCATGCTGAGGGACTCCACCTACAGGCAGGCCCAAGGGGGTGACAGGCAAGGTAGGCGCCCGGGCAGGGGGTGATCTGAGTATGGATCTGGTGAGCTAGAAAGGGAAGGACATTCTCAGGGAGCCAAAATGATGCCACCTGCCCTGCAGCATGGACACCAAACTCCCTGAGGCCGACCTGGACTGGCTCCACTTCAGACCAGCCCTGCCTGGCCTGTCTCTTCAAGCCTCAGTAAGGGCTGCAGTGGACAAACGGATAAATGGATACTGTGGGACTTCTGATCTGTGCCAAAGACTCGGGACTCAAGAAGGACACATAGATGGGTCAAGGGCCACCAGCACAAACCGGGGATCAAAGACCAAGGGAACAGCCTATGCTACATTAGCTTCTCCTCGGTCTCCCGTGGTGGGCTTCACTTAGGAAAACACACCTTCTACACAAGCGGGAGGATGTGGAGGCTCTTGTGGCTCCCCCAGCCACTCCTAAGCACCACCCAAAGCAGAGAGCGGGCCCAGCCCAGGGACGGGGTGGGTGCAGTTTGTGCCATGCAACATGCCTGCCTAGCATGCCAGCAGGGGAACCCCGCTAAGAGCACATGCAGATACATGGTGCTTCAGGGACTCAAGCAGGAGAAGCATGCAGGGCAGGGCCTGCCCACCCATCCCAGGTCCTGCCTGCGTGCCAGCAGGCCCAACAATGACCAGCAGAGACGGACGAGTGGGCAGGCACAGCTGGAGAGAGCCTGAGGGAGCTGACCAAGCCCGCCGGTCCCTACTGATGGGGACATCCCATCGATGGGCGAACTCTAGATGGGTAAGAAGTGAAAAGGACCAACCTTCTCGCTGATCTGATAGATGAGAGTTTGGGTTGATGGCAGAGTGCGATGAGGATGAGGAGGGAATAAAAAAAAGACAAGGAGAAACACAGAGAGAGTAAAAACAGGCCAACCTTCATCTGCCCACACAGCACGGAGACGAGACAAGACTCCTGTGCCCCCTTGCACACACACGTGCACACAGGTGCACCTGGACCATGCCGCTCACAAAAGACTCAGGACTCATGAAGGACACAGTGGACAGGGAAGGGCCCACCGGCACACACTAGGGACACCGAGGGCAGAACCAGGAGAGGTAGCAATGAGCACAGGCCAGTCCCCATGCCTCACACACACTCCACAGCTCTGACAGGCCCGATGAACTGGGCTCTGGGGTCAAGGCCCAGCCACCCCACAAACCCACCAAGGCACACAAGCCACTAGAACCCCACCACCTTGGGGAGCCCCCCACTAAGCACCACATCTGTGTGAGGAACACAACACATCTAGGCACCTGTGGGGAGAAAAATGAGTGGCACTGCCCCCCCACCGTTTCAGAGCTCTGTGGCCTGGAAGCCAGGTCTCTGAAGACAATGGGAAGGCTGGTGGCCCTGATGCAGGTAGGCTCTGTGCAGGATGGGGCCGTGCCCTGGACCGGACAGCTGCATGCCTGAGACCTGGAGAAGAAAGTCACTGTGGATGGAAGGAGAGAATGAGTCATTCAAGGAGTCAGCTGGTGACAGAAAAGAAGCTGGTCTACCCGGCATGCCTGGGCCTGCTAGACCGTGGGTGGAGCTGTGGGCAACTGTGAGCAAAGTCAGACAAAACTGCACGATGCACCCCCCCACCACTATCCCGACAGCAGCAAGGGCAAGTGACTCTCGGGTCCTTCCTGTGCCTGGCACTATGCCAGGAGCTTTACACACACTGTTGCATAGTGTACCAGCTACAAATGTTCAGAAAGGCAGTGAGAGTCCAAAGAATCGAGGACACAGAAGAGGTATGTGAAGGAAACACTGAAGTCAGGACCAAGGGGGAGAAAGGTCTGGGAGCTGATGGATCCAGTGGGAGACATGAGTCAGAGATAGAAGGGGAGGAATGCCAGTAGAAGTGGGTCTAGAGGAGTGGGTCTCAATTGGGGTAATTCCCCAACAGGTGGCATGCAGCAGTGTCTCAAGACAGTTTAGGGTACCTTGGTTGGTTTGATTAGAGTGTTATTGGTATCTAGCTAGCCAGGGACAGCACAAAACCTTCTACTACACAGAGAAAAGGCCCCCTCAAACCAAAGGTCAACAGTGCTGATGATGTGAAGCCAGGCATCAGATGCACCAGAATGACCCCCAGTCTGGATGCAGAAGCTCAGGTCCTAACAAAGCTTTCCTGCTGTGGAAACAAGCCTGGCTGGACATTTAGCTCAGTGATTCCGGCATCTGCCTTGCAAGCGCCAAGGCCCCTGGTTCAATCCCCTGTACCACATACAATGCCACTGGGTGTGGTGACTCACGCCTATAATCTCAGCGCTTGGAAGGCAGAGGCAGGAGGATTGCTGAGTTCGAAGCTGGCCTGGGCCACACAGTGAGCTTGGGGCCAGCCTGAACTACAAAACCAGACCCTGTCTCAAAAAAAAAAAAGAAGCCTTGAAGCCACTGTGCAGGAACACAGGTGAGGCACAGGCCAGTAGGCACAGTAGGTAGTGGGGGACTCTTTTACGGCTGTCCACCTATACACAGAGCTCAGAATACAGAGCTGGTGGCCAGCATGACACAGGTTGTCCCAGAGGAGCTGGAGCAGAAGACAACAGGTTGTAAGGGACAAGATGAGGAGTAGGAACACCAGGGGCAAGGATCCCAGGAAGCAGGGCTTTTAAGGTGTGCAGAGTATCTGGCAGGACGGAAAGACTTCTCCTAGGCCTACAGAGTAGCATCCTCTTGGCAAAACAGGGTACGTATTAATGCAGGTAGGGCCCAGGGGACAGAGGACTGGGGTGGGGGAACAAAGGATGATGGGACACAGCAAGACCCAGGCTGGTTGTTTCGGCATCCCTGGGAAGAAGGCTGAAACTAAAGGAGCTCCCAGACTCAAAGGTCTGGGGAGTACAGCCATGGAGGTGAATTCAGAAGACCTTGTAGGGTAGGGGATGGGTCAGAGTTGGCACTGGGTATGGATAGTAAGGGCCCCTCAGACAGGGCTGCTCCAAGGGATGGTGTTAAGGCCGGTTGTGGTCAGCACTGGAGCTGTTAGTTTGGTCCATCTCCAAAGAGAGCCCTATTGCCCTTCCTCCAGCGTCAAGGCTTGCCTAATGGTGAGTCCAAGAATGCTGCTCCACTAAGAGGACAAGGCAAGTGCCCACCTGTCTTGGGTCTGGGCCTTCTGCTGCCTCAGGACTACCTCCAGCAATCTACCCAGATGTCCCCACATGGCCATCCCCATGCAACTGCCTGGGGTTTAGAATGGCTCTGCTGAGCCCCTTGTCTCTCTGATGTAGCCACATGTAGACAAGGTTTCCTTCCTGAGCCCTAGGACCTCCATGCTCTTGATCCTACGTTCTTGTAGATGGTTGTTGGGAAAGGTTTTTCTAGCTGGTAATTTCCAACCAACCTGTGTTTGTTTGTTTATGAGACAGCGCCTTATTATGTAGTTCAGGCTGGCCTAAAACTGTGTACCCCAGGCTGGTTTCAAACTCACAGCAATCCTCCTGCCTCAGCCTCCCAAGTACTGGGCTCATAGGCATGTGCCACCACACCTGGCTTCCAGCTGCCGATTTCTTCAGATGGGCATCATTAGTTCCTGGGGAAGCTGTCAGAAACTCATCCTGGATTAGCACTAAGGGCTATGCTTTATACAATATCAGCCCTCTGAGCCATTTCAGGGGTTTGCAGGCTTCTGGCTTCCCTGTCTGATGCTATCAACTCAACTGAGCCTTGAGTAGAAGGATACCTGTCAGAAAGGGGTAGTGGGGACTTCCCAACCCACACCAGCTCCCATCAAGCCAGAGCAGTGTGCAGCTGACTTGTTACTACATGGGCTGGAGCCTGTGGCCTCTGCAGAACCACCCTGTGGCTCAACATGCAGCAGGCTCTCAAGAAGTACACACTGGCTCACAGCCTGACTCTCTGTCCTGAGTAAGCAAGTATGACCAATGGCCCCTGAGGAGCCATCACTGCCCTTGTGGCTGGTTAGACAACCCCCTTAGGGTGAGGTTGAGCTAAGCACTTAGGTGATGGAAACCACTGCAAAGAAGCCAAGTCCCTTTCCTTCCCCAAGTGGGGAAGGCTTAACTTTTAGTGATGTTCATCTGTACAGGAGGGCTACGCAAGGGATAGTGGAGGAAGCAAGGGCTTCCAGGGCCCCATCGGGTACAATGCCCACCAGACCCAGAGTGGTCTCAGGAAGGGATAAGGAGATCAGCTTGGGTCACCTGCGGGCTGAGAGGCCCCTATACAGAGTAAAAAAGCACTTGAACCACTTAGTCCTGACAAAAGACAGCAGAACACATTAGGTGTTTACCTGAGGCAATGTACCTACAGGGATTCAGAGGTGCTTCATCCTCAGCCCCTGTCCTAGGGCTCTGGATGGTGCCTCCAGAAAGGCCCCAGGGTATTCCCAAGGTCTGAAGTGCCCCAGAGCCCAGAGCCCTGTAGAGGTTGATGAGGGGAAAGCTAGACCATGTGTGCATGTTTATATACAAAGTCTCACACACACACACACACACACACACACATGCACATGCACACACACACGCACATCTGCTTGGCTGCTTGGAAGCCTCCAGACTCCCATAAGGCTCTAGGCCTGTGCATCAAGGACCTGTAAGAGATACAAATGTTCCCAAGTGGGGCCGCTTCCCCATGAGTTTGCAGGGAAGGCAAGCAGTAGTGGCGGACTCAAGGAGCCTGCCCGAGGGAGCTGCTGTTGCTGTTGCTGCTGCTGCTGCTGCTGCTGCTGCTGTTACTGCTGCAGAAAGAAGCAGGAAGGAGAGACTGGGCCCAAGGCACTCCCTCGAGTGTCTGTACCCAGGGCTCCAGGTAACGTGCCTGGCAGGTGCAGCTCAGCTCCACGGTGACAAAGTCCAGGCACTGCTGAGTCCTTACCTCTCACATACAGGTTCGCGGGTGCAGAGTAGCGTGTCCCTGCTGAGTTGGTTGCCACACACTCGTACTTGCCTTGGTCCGACTCCTCACTGCTCTCAATCTGCAAGGCACCTGTGGGGACACAACAGGAGAGCTCAGCCCTGGCCCATGTCGAGAGTGGCCTGGAGCATGGGGATCTGACAGCATCTGTAGCTCTTGTTGGCCACATGTTGCAGTTCACCTAGGCCACACCTTGGCAAGTGCAATTCTTCCAGGAAGTTCCTCATGAGCCCAGTGGCATCCACATAAGAACTGAGGATTGTGCTTTGGAGCACTATCTCCTCTACTCCCCACCAGGGGCTGCAGCCCTGCCTGGCTCCCCTGGGTGTCCAGCATGTTCCCACTAGTCCTGGAGCCTGCTTGCCAATGATCATGCCATTAGAGGTCTTAGCCCAACAATCCTTATAGGCAACTTGGAGCCAGGTGTGGGAATGGTCTGTAGTCTTGCCAGCCAGCCAGTAATGTCCTCTTTGGGTGAGACTCTGCCACCCTCCAGGAAGAAAGGCGCTGGCCTGGGGCCTGGTGCCCAGCAGCCTCTTCACTTCTCCCCCTCCCCCCTCCCTCTCTACCCCACACTGCCAGCCCCACCCATTCCGGCTCCTCTCCTTAGCCTGGTCCTGCTAAAGTGCTTCGACCCACCACGGCTCCTGCATAATTCAGAAGGCTAATGGAGGCTAGAGCTCCCACTCGAGCCAGCACCCTGAGGGGCTTGCTCTGGCCGCAGACAGACAGACAGGAGCCAAGATGTGATGGGGGAGGGGATCTGAAAAGGACCCTTCCAGAAGGTGGAGGAAACTTGGGCTTGGGGCTGGTCCAGGTACAGGAGTCTAAGGTAGAGGACTGGGATGGTGGGGGAAACTACTCGCCTTGGCCAACCCCTAGGCCCAGCAATAAAATGGGAGAAAAAAGAACTGTGAAAACGTATCAGGCAAGCTATCTGTAACAGTAAAATCCATGGGCGTGAGCAACTTGCCCCTCCCTGGAACAATCTGACAGACAATTACACCCACACAGGACAGTCCAATGGACAGTTAACAACCCCCACAGGACAAAATCTGACAGAAAACACTTCCTGAACAGAACAGCAGGGGTGACCGTAATAGCCCCCAACTCCTGCCCCAGGACCCGGGCTGCTCACTGATGATCTCACCCTCACAGGACAGACAGAACCTGCCAGGCCCCATCTAACAACGGGGCAGGAGCCCCACAGAGCCCAGGCCCAAGGGGAGGAGTCCTATGGGCCCAGGCTCTATCTTCTTTGCAGCCTCATACCCTTTTCTGACACATATAGTCAGGGCAGCAGGAGGGGCTGGAAGCACCCGAGGAAGTGGAGATGAGGGAAGATGATGAGGCCACCTGTATAGGACCAAAGGATGGCCAGCCCTGGTGGTATGAGGGGGCATCGGAGCCCAGGCACACAGACCCAATACCCATCTCTCGGAAGAACGGCCCTGATGGACACCAGGCAGGTCATGTGTATGGGATGGATGGATACTGCTACAGAAAATGTTCATTCAGGCAGGTAAGGGTCAGGTCCCTGGATAGTGGGGCTGCCTGAGGGCCAATTCACCAGGGGCTCAAGGTATGGCTGGCACTACAGACTAGAAGCAAGAAGTGGTACCTGAGTGGGACTCCTGCCCATGGGGGGACAAAAGCCTAAAACCTAGACTTGTCAGGAGACTCAACACAGGACCTGTGCATACCTGCATAAGGGAACCCCAACCTGGTATAGCACTGAGATCCAGGAGAAGGGAACAAAGCCCCTACTGAGTGGCTGTAGAGAGGACCTACAGGGACAGGGTTGGGAGAGCCCAAGGAATGCAGGGTGAAATCCTGTCCTCCAGATGATGGACAAGATGCCATACAGGGACAAAACTGCTTCTCCCTACTCCAGCCTCCGCCCTGAGCACTCTGACTTTCAATTCTGAAGGCCTGAATGTACCCATGCTGAGGGATATGTGAGGAGATGATGGCATAAAGATAAAGGGCTCTATGTTCCAGGGCATCTGTTGTACAGCATACTGTTCATGTCCTCATTCTGTCCTCTAACACTCAGGGTCTTATGTGTGTGTAGCCTTGGCCTCAATTTTAAGGAGGAAACAGACCTCTGAAAGTTAGTCAATTTCCGAAGGTCACACAGGTGGTGAATTAGGTTTGAACTCCAATCTTTTCTGAGACAGGGTTGATTTTATCTTAAACTGGGCTGGAACTTACACTTCTTTTGCCTCAGTCTCCCAGAGTGCTGAGATTGTGTGTACCACCACACCTAGATTTTTTTTTCTTTTTTTTTTTGAGATAGGGTCTCACTATGTATTCCAGGCTATCCTTGAACTTGCAGTCCTCCTCTTTCAGCCTCTCTAAGGGCTGGGACCATAGGTATACCATCATGCCTAATTCGACAGGCTCTGTTTTCTAAGTGTCAATTTATACGACCCTGATGCATGAAGAAAATGTGACAGGACTCCAACCTGATATGCCTGAGTTTATTTCCTGGTTGTCACCCCAGAATCTAAAATCCTGACCATTGAACGATTCTTCCCAGTCTTTGCTGGGCTGAAGGGATTTGTGGATAATTCTCACTTGACAACAGGATCAAGATACTAAAAGGTAAGTAATAATTAAGGTCCTAAGAAAGAGGAGGCTCTGAAGGGAAAGGGCAAGGCGTGATTGTGATTCCCGACCTCATGAGAAGCTCCTCCACCTGTGGCCAGCCTTAGGGACGGGCTAGCCTTTGCTTCTGTAGGCCTGGCCCAGAAGGCCCAGCAGCATGGTCTGCTGTCCAAGGGGGGACTCAGCTAGTCTCTCCACAATTCAGACTTGCAATGGATGAGTCCACAGGAGGAATGACTGAGAGTGGCGGTGTGTGGTGGCTGGTGGTGTCAGGGGCTGGAGCCAGAGATGAAAAGACTAGAGAGGTCAGGATGGGGATGGGGAGGTGACGGACTGGACGGGATGGAGTGGAGGTGACGGCAGTGGCGTGGTGTGGCGAGATGCACGGACAGCATTCTTACCTCTGATTGGTGAACCACCTGGCGAGGTAATTTGAATGCAAATAAGATCAGAGAAAAGCATTAGTACAAAAGGAAAGCCACACAAAGCCAAATCAGATAAAACAAAACACAAGAAAGGGCCTTAAATATATGGAGAACTTGAGGCCTGCATTCAGCCCACGCAGTGATGTGTGAGCAAGCACCCGGCTGGGCCAGGCTGAGTGGAGGTGAAGTGGTGTCCCCTGGGTCACAAGTATTGCTCTGAGGGGGTGGGTCTGGAGGGGATGGAAGTCAGGAGGGTAAATTAGGGCTCCTGCAGACTCCACTGCCTGGGCCAATAGAGAGGAAGGAAGAAAAGAGGCAGCACACCCTGCAATCCACCCAAATCCCACGGTGACAGGGGTAAGATTACAGAGCATTTACCAAAAAAACCTGGGACATGTAAACAGGCAAGAAGGGTTAAAGGGAGATGTTCCCACTAGGCTACCACCAGAACAGGCCTCCCACCTACAGAGAGACCAGCCCTGGTAGCTGGAGACTGTCAACTCACACGTCAGTGGCAGACTCCCCATGATGCCATCCAGCCCTGCTGAGGAGGAATGGACTACTGATTCTCATCTGACTGGCAAACCAGCAGCCAAGGAGGCCAGGAGCCTGCTCTCAAAATCCAGGCTCCTGGTGTTCCCTTCCAACAGGTGCCTCCAGTAAAAGCTGCCTCTTCCAGAAGGATAAGAGCCTGCATGGAGACCAGCTCCAGCACAATCTACCATGCTCTCTTCCTGTCTACTTTTGGAGGCTGGAGACACTTAGTGATCACTGACTCACTCACTGGACAATGGCCACCTGGAGGAATATCCATCTCCACAAAAGAGGAAACAAAGGGCGAGAAACATGAAGTGATAGCCTGAGTCCATGCAGACCATGAGGGGGCTGATTTGACCAGGCCACCTAGCTTATGGCCTTCCCACTGGACAAGGCTGCCCTCCCAATGGGTGTGCAGGAAGACTCATCACAGGGATTTCCCAAGTGCAGCCCAGGTGTGGAGCACCTTTCAAAACTACTTCCATAATATTGAGAAAGTATTTGCCTTATTTACTCTTTCTCTCCTGAACATACAGTGCAGTTTTTTGGTTTTTTTTTTGAGACAGGGTCTCGCTTTGTAGTTCAGGCTGGCTCTGAGCTCACTACGTAGCCCAGGCAAGCTTCGAACTCAGCAATCCTCCTGTCTCTGCCTCCTGAGTGCTGGGGTTACAGGCATGAGCCACCACGCCCGGCATTGTGGTATGTGGTATTGATTGCTGGTGGGCGTGAGTCTCCACACCCAGCATTGTATGTGGTTACCGGGGATCGAACTCAGGACTTTGCGCTTGCGAGGCAGGCGCCGGAACCACTGAGCTGAGCTAACCCTCCGGCCCATACAGTGCAGTTTTTTATTTTGGTTTTTTTTTTTTTTTTTTTTTTGAGACAGGGTCTCGCTTAGGCTGGCCCTGAGCTCACTATATAGCCCAGGCAAGCCTTGAACTCAGCAATCCTCCTGCCTCTGCCTCCCAAGTGATGGGACTACAGGCGTGCAGTGCAGTTTTTCAGTGGATACACAATGTGTGATACTGTAATAAGCTGAATGTAGGAGCAGACATGGAGATCCAGATGCCTTCTATTAAGCTCCATAATAAAGATTGGTAAAAGTGTGAAACAATGAAGTTCTCACTATTTTTGTTTTAGAAAATGTAATTATTTTTCACCTAAAATGTTTATGCTAACACTTAATAGGCTTTTAAATTATTTTGAAATAGATTAGCAAATATTTAAAATCTTAATATTTAACCTACTAACCACTGATAGTTATAATCCACATAAACAAAAGTTCCTTGGGCCAGGGATTTAGCTCAGAGGCACCACACTTTCCTGCCAAGCACAAGGGCCAGAGTTCTAGCCCTGGTACCACAAAAAAAAAAAAACAATCTTGAGGTCTTCTGAATGTTACAATTGGGGATCTTGAGACCATAAAGTAGACATCCACTGACCTCACCCGGTGGCCTAGTCTAGGGCTGGAGTAGGGGTGGCAAAGAACAGTCTAGGACTGGGTCCCCCAGTCCATGGCCTCAGCCCCTTGACCTCACAGAATGGGAATTTCCCCCACCAAACTTCCACTTCACCAGACAGGTGTCAGGGGCTTTGCTGAAGGGGAACAGCAGCAGACAGGGCCAAAGGGAAACTGTGACCACACGCTGCTGGCATGGTCTTCTAGCAGACCCAGCCAAAGGGGCAGGGTGGGGAAGAAGGGCTCTACCAGGCAGAGCTAGGGCCCAGCAAAATGAGGGGCTCAGCACCCCAGCTACCAGGCCAGAGAGCCTCCTCCCACAGCCAGATGCTACCCTCTCTTCTGGAGGCCATTAGGTTTCAGCTGAGGTGCACTGGGGGATTAGAGACAGCCTGAGGGAGCACGTGGGCCCACTGACTTAGGTTGTTCCCCGCGGTGCTGGGCTTGTGGGAGCACAGGCGGTCTCCGCAGGGCCCTATCCAGATTTGGCAGTGCTTGTAGACTAACAGCCTCTCGGGGCCTTGAGTGACCTTGAGCTCCACTTGGAGGTCAGCATTGGCGGCAGTGACTGTTACCTACTCATGACTCCAACTCTATTCTCTCCAAGCCTGGCCTTGTTCCTCTTGACTCACCCTGGGTCTGAAGTTCAAATGGTTCACAAGGCTACTATGGCACACAACATGTTGCTATAATGCGGACAGAGCCTGTCAAGCAGAGCATGTGCTGGGCAGTACATGTTGGCAGCTGACTCCTCTGCACAACTCTTGGTCTGGGGTATGCGCCCCAGTTAGACATACACTGTGGTCTGGGTGACAGACACTAGAGGAATTGTGGGTACTGGTCAGTGGGGACCTGAGGTCTGAAGAGACAGACCGTATGGCTGTGGAACCCTAGTGAGGATCAATTAGTCCTCTTGCTCCAAGTTTGGTGTACGTGGTACCAGAAGGCCCCAGGATGACCTCAGAGGAACTCAGACCTAAGTCTCCACTCAGACCTAAGTCTCCAAGTGAATCCAGGTGACTCCCTTGGCTTAGCTGTGAAGTGGACATAATCACCATCTGTCCTATTCACTGAGTAGCAAGAGACTCAGCAGCAACAAAAGGTGGGAAAGCATTTAGAAAATTGTTGGTGATGCATAAACCACGAAGAGCCAAGCGCTCAGGGGCCTGAATCCACCTTACAAAGGGAAGTCCCTGTCAAACACTCACAGAATAGCCTCAGCACCCTTTTAAATGCTAACAGGAGAGGGGAGCAGCTGCTGCGATCAAGGGCCACAGGCCAGAGTCAGACAGGAATGAGGACAAGGTCCTGCTGCCCTGCAGAGGAGGATGGCATGAGGACCCTGAGGTGCCACGTGGCTCCATCCCAGGAGGGAGACCCTAGGCCTCGGACTCTTAGGTCACTGCTTCCAAAGAGCAAGAAAGGTCAAATGAAGAGTGCACGTTGACTTCCAGGTACAAGTCCCAGAGGTCAGGTTTGAAAAAGCATTCGCTCAACAATGACTCACAGAGAACTATCTGAGCTGGGCTTGTGTTGAGCTGCGGGCACACCCCAGAACAGGCAGCCAGACCCTCCCTGAAAAGAATGCCCAGCCTCATGAGCCAGACAGTGGCAACATGATGCAGAGTCCTGAAGGAGAACCCAGAAGCTGAGTGAAATGGAAGCCTTCAAGAACAGGACTCAGAAGGTCAGTGGATGGCCAAGAGGCAGCAAGGATATGTCACTAAGGCTTGCTCTAAGTTGAGAGTGGCTGGAGGCAGGAAGGGCTCCAACCATGGAGCCCTTGCCCTTGCCCTTGCCACAGGTCGGACACTGTCCCATTTAGTACAGCCCCCTCCCCACTCATGCTGGAGGTTGAACCCAGGGCCTCATACAAGCTCTGCAAGTGTTCTACTAGTAAACTACACCCTCAGCCCTTCACCTTTTTTTTTCCCAGACAGGATCTCACTTTGTAGCTGAGGCTGGCCCTGAGCTCACTATGTAGCCCAGGCAAGCCTCCGACTCAGCAATCCTCCTGCCTCTTCCTCCCAAGTGATGGGATTACAGGCGTGAGCCACCACACCCAGCATTGTGGTACTGGTATTGATTGTTGGTGGACGTGAGTCACCACACCCAGCATTGTTATATGTGTTTACTGGGGACTGAACTAGAAACCCTGAGCTTGCTAGGCAGGTGCAGGAACCACTGAGCTAAATCTCTGGCCCCTTTCATCTTTTTTTTTTTAAATGAGAAAACAGACTAATTAAAGTAGTTAATTAACTGAGGTCACCCGGCAAGTAAGGGTGCAGCTGGGACCTGGTGAAGTTTCACTGGAGATGTGGGCAGGGAAGATCAGAAATGCCTCTGTGCTCTGTCCAGGTACACGTACTTAACCGTGCAGCCAGGGTCTGGAGTCGTCCACTGTGATTGTAAGGGCATCAGAGGACATGAGAAGCTGCTGAGGTCAGCTACAGGATGGGTTCTCAGGGAGAGCCTGGAGGCAGGGAGGGCAATATTTGGTGTCCTGGAATAGGATGGAGGCCATGGGAAGAGAAAAGGGCACCGACTGGAGAGCTGAGCAGGTGACACACTAAGGGGACTCAGTTCCTGATGGAAGTAGCAGTTGGGTGTCTCTCTAGGTTTTGAGTTGGGCAGCTGCCACTCACACAGATGGGTCAATGGGAGAGGAGCACTGCTGTCAGGGAAGGAGGAGGTCACCATTTGCACCAGACAGGGTGACATCCAGAAGGTGGATTGGCTTTTGGGCCTAGAACTTGGCCAAGATGTTTCGGCTGGAGACAGAAGCAGGAGCTGGAGATAAGTAGATGGTCGGCAAAGCTCTGGGAACAGTGCATGCGCCTGGCCTACTGAGTGGGTAGAAAGGCCGTGCCTGGGGCAAAGGTGGGGCTCCCCACTCCGGGACTGGAGGAGACACTTGGCAGGGGAAGACACTTGCACTACAGGCTCAGGGCACTTGGAGTAGGAGGGGCAGAGCCCAGGGGAGAGTAAAAGGGTGGTCAAGAAGGAGGGAGGGAGGTCAGCCACCGCTGAGAGGGCATGGAGGATGCAGTGACAGGAACAGAAGAAGTGGCACAGGGCCTGCCAAACAGCAAGGCCTGCGTAAATACTTGATGAACAAACGTTCAAGACCAAGTCTTCCCAGAAGTGCTGCCCACCAGAGTCAACACTAATTCCGGGGAGGAGCTAGATCTGTGGGAAGGATTGTCTGGCTGCCTGGGGAGCTGCTGGAGGACCTGAGGAAACAGCCAAGCCAAGCCTTATGGAGCCGAGCTGAGCTCTGCCGGCTGCTGTGTAGTGCTGGGCACCAGCCACAAACGCTGTCGGACCGTTTCCTGCCTTGATTATGGCTGTTTTAATTAACTGCGTTACAGCTGCCTCCATCTTGTTGAGTTTTAATTAAATTAAATGAGCTAACACTTCGTTGTCTGTCTCAGGCGGCCGTGGCTTGGGCCGGAATCTCGCCTTGCTGGGTAGCTCATTTCTCCCACTTTTCCCTGGGCACCGAGAGGGTGTATGACCCACGGGAGTTGGTGGGGAGGGCCTGGCACCCCAGGGAGTGACAGGGTGCCTTGGAAGCCAGCAGCACCAGTCATATCCTCCTCCTCAGGGTTGACATCACAGCTGATAGGCACCGGGGCTCTGGCCATCCTGTTCAAGGCCCAGCATCCCACAGCTGGCAGGGCTTTTGGAGGAAGGCCTACAGGACCAGCCCATGTTGGCAGCAGGAGCAGTATTAGCCAACCTGATTCCGAGCTTCCTTCCCACCTACTCTATGCCCACAAAAACTGAATCAATTTTCTTGGCGGGAGCCTCATAGGCAGATCAATCATCCGGGCGACACCTCCTGCCGGGTCATGATGGCATCCTTACTCCCAGGGCTCCAAACTGGCTTGACTAAGGCATCCAGAAATGGTGGCTCCAGTGGCTAACAGACAGCAGCAAGTCCCCCTGGTTACAGGACCCAGAGGTCCAGCCTTTTGAAGTCTGATGAATCAGGGGCCTCTGGCTCTTTCCCTGGCTAGTGCTTGCCCTCTCATAAAGCACAAAAACACCAGCCAGGTCCTGTCTCCAGCCAAGGTACATGACCAATGGAGAAGTGTAAGCACAGACACCTTTGCTGAGCCTGCCACACTGGCTCATCATGTGCTGGAGGAGCAGAATTCCTAAGTCTGGAGTCTGACTGTCCCAGGAGGACAAAGATGCAGCTGACAACAAGCGCTCACCACTATGTCCCATTGCCTGGTGCCAGGCAAGCCTGCAGAAGGACTCACCCACTCACACAAGGAACTTTCAGCTCAGCCCAAGGCACCTAGGCCCGAAAGGGAAGGCTGTGCTCTCTGGCAAGACGACTTCCTGAGGTCTTTATGGCCCTTGACCCCTGCCCTCTGCTCACCTGATCGCAGCTGTTTGATGCGGCCATTGCTTGTGGCAGGATCCACAGGAAGGAAGTCCTTGAACCAAGAGATCTCAGGATCCGGATTTCCGCCAGCTGCACACAACATGGTGGCTGTGCGTGCCTTCTCCACCACCTTCAGCTGAGGCCCCATGTCGATGGATGGGAACCCAGGCGGGAGCTGCTCCTCTGCAGACAAGAGCAATATGTGCATCAGTGTTGCCCTTGCCTGCCCCCACCAGGGCCTCTCTGCAGGTAGCTTCCTGATGCCCGGGTTAGCTGAGACCTAAGACCCTTTTTGCCAAACCCCTGGCTTCTAAGCATGAGGTCTACCCTGATGTAGAGTCAGGGTCCTTTTTGGCAGGGTCAGGGGCTACAGTAGGGCCCATCCCTGCCCCATCACAGCATTTCCAAGTCTGAGAAGCAACCCCTCAGACTGAAGGCATCAGCACTTATCCCTCCAGACCCTGGGAAGAATGAGGATCAATGATCTTCTGGCTGCAGCAGAAAGAACTGCATAAATGCCAGGCTGTGGGGATGACAGTCCCATATCAGTGGCCGCACAGCCCTGGCTAAGGCCACATGCTGTCTAGCCTCCCCTCCCCATCAGTGCACATGGTGCTCCTCCCTCTGCCTGCCTCACCTTCAGCTCTGCCACACAGCCTGGCAGAGCCCCGGGTCACTGAGCCTGCACACCTGATCCTGCCCACGACTCCTTCTAACACTGGTTCTGCCTCTGACACATTCTCTCCTACAGCCCCTACTTTCACCCTCCTTTTACTTGGTGTTGAGTGGAACAAGAAAGGCTCGGTAGTCATGCCTGCCTGTGAGCAGGGTAGAACATTAAAAAGTTCTACAAAAACACTGAAAGTTGGTGAGGGGAAGCAGAACTTCTCTCTGGTCCCTTCTCCCAGCTTTCTAGGGAGGAGAGGTCATTTCTACCGAACCAACAGGAATGGATATCCTGTAGAACAACCCAGTCCCTAGATGTGGGCTCCTGCAGCAGCCTTAACAGGTCAAGCAGACAAGGGTGCCCACATCCCAGGCCCTAGAAGTGCTAAGAAACAGGAGGACAGCCCAGACTGGTTTGGACCATGGCGGCCTTTCCTTCTGCACCACCACCTTGAGGCCTGGTGCTCCTTATCCTCTGTCTCTCTGCTTCCATCTGGCCATAGAGCTCAAGCACCCACCCACCTTATAAAGCCACAGTAAGGACTAGGTCTGAAAGTACCAGGTGCTGGAGTGTCTGACACAGAATCTGCTCCAGTAATATTCTGAATCTTAGCACAACTTGCAAGGCTGAACCACCGGAGTAGACAAATAACTGAAACTAGGGCCTGGACACCCCTCTCCCATCCTAGGCTGGTAAGAGATCCTCTCCACTGTGACAAAACCATCTTTTGGTTTCCAAAACTCAGCAGTGCCTCTCTCCCAGGCACGTCCCATGGGGATACACAGATCTGCAACTTGCCCACACCTTGGCAAGAAAGTTAGGCTTTGTGGTAGGAGAGATCAGACTAGCGCCACTCTACACTTCCTGCTCGGGCATGGCACAAGATAGGTGTGTGGCAGCATTTGCTGAAGTCAGGCTCTGATGCCAGGGAAGAAGCCTGTGATATCTCAGAAGGGAAGAAAGTACAGGTTGGCAGAGCAGGCCTTCCCTGGAGAATGAGTCCCCAAGGGGAGTGGCTAGGGGGACCCACAGGAGAGGATGCTGGAGTAGTCTCAACAGGCAGTGGCAAGACACACCTCCATCTGCTGCCAAACCTTTGGGGGAGTCTATAGAGCCAGGAGCATCCTCAAGAGGCTGGGCCCTCCAGGGCAAGGGGTCTCAGGCTGGGGAGCAGGAAGACTCCCAGCACAGCCCTGCCTCCCTAGCCTTCTCCAGAAGCTAGCTTTAACTTTCCCACTCACAGCCCCATAAATTCCAGATATAAACCCTGTACTGCCTCAGCTATAAGTACGACTCCACAGTGCCCTCATGTTCAGCTCCAATTTCCGAAGAAGTAATGTTACACAGTGGAAAGAGAATAGAAGGGAATGGAATGAGAACTCAGGATGCACCCAGCAAAAAAATATCTTCCTCTGACCCTGGTGTCACTTGCTTTCACAGAAAAGCCTGAGCAGCACATGAGGCCAGGGCTCCCTCTCTGCCCCTCTGCAGCGCCTGGGGGACACAAAGTGGCCGCTGCTAGCACATCCAGGAGGGTGCCAAGCTTGCTCTTCCCAGAACTCACTCCTCCCTACTCAGCCCTCCTGAGCAAATGGAGGACAGGTGTCCAGGCCCTGCAGAGTCAGGGCCCAGCAATTCATCCACTATCACCACCTGAAAGGTACTGATCACCAGGAAGGAAAGAAGAACAAATGTCTGGAGCCCTGTGCTCCCAGGAATCTACTCTGAATTCCTGACATGGGGAAGGTGTTCGGGATTTATGCCAAATTAAGGACAATTAATTTTCCTCCCTCCATTATCATGCCCCGGATGCTTCCGTCCTTGGCTCAGATCATCCCTCAGGTACTGCCGCCAAGGCCTAGACCAGCAACTGTGAAGAGCTGTCCATAAAACGCCAGAACACCAGAGCCAGTCCCTTGTCTCAACTAGACTTTGAGACAGCTCTGGGAAGGTTGTTGTCCTCCACCTCCAGAGAGGGGAAGTGAGTCTCATAGCCCCTTGGGGGTGACGTTCTGCTACCTCTTCCTTTTCTCCACCACTGAGCTTCCAGCACATTCTAGCATGGCCAAGACAGTGGCCGTTTTGTGATGGCTGTCCCATGCAGTCATCAGTGGGCCCTTCCACCCAGTACTTGGGGCACTCAATCCCTACATACCCACAGAAGCTGGGTTCATAACAGCTGAATCACGCAAGGAAAGGACCAGGGAAAACAAAGCTCAGGCTGACAACACATCACACGCTGACAATACATCATACGCTGACAACTGGGAAAACTGAGGCCCAGACAAAGGAATAAAGGGCTATGTGTATGGACCGCTTGTGTTGTTACAGATATGACAATCTTTACCCAATTCCTACAAGTACAGAAACAAAGGGAAATCTGGAGAGATGGAGAAATCTGCTCAAGGTCACTCAATTAAATCAGAGGGGGAGCTTTGGAAGATAGCAGGTGCTACCCTGCCGTAGCACTCCTGACCTGTGTGAAAAGCTGGGCAGGGCCGGGAGAGTGAGCCAGAGGTGTCCCTGGAGAGCCGCGCCCCTCCCCCAACACTGTCCTCACCAGGCTTCTAGCACTGCAGACCCGCACACACAGCACACACACACACCACCTCGGCGTTTCCATTTGGGGAGAAGTGAACCTCAGTGCTTCCCACACATGGATACCTTCCGCATGCATCCACGTTCCAACAGGGAGATGCACAGGTCACGCTAAGGACCCTCCAAACAAGCCAGCCAGCGCGGGGGCTGCAGGCACGGAGAGCCCCTCCCCCCTCCAGGCCACCCAGTAACCATGGCGACAGCAGAGAGGCAGCACCGCAGCAGCAAACGGCTGAGCGCTGGTGTCCCTCCCTGCGAGCACGCGCTTCCACAGTTGGACTGGGCACCGCCCTTCCAGCCTCCACCTAGGCGGGGCACTCTGCCCGCTCCCAAGACCAGGCTCCCCAACTCCTTAGGCTCCCCAGCTCCAAGCTGAGTGCGCCCTGCCCCCTGCTGGGCCAGTACCATGCGTGAGGACCCACGGCTACTCCGCAAACTTGAATGCATTCTCTGGTCAAGCCCTTGGTCCTCAGATATGGGGATGTCTGGAGGGAGGGTGGCCCAACAGGGCGTTAGGGGGCTTCGGAGGCACCGAAGAGTGTAAGTCTGGATTGTCCCTCCAACACACAGACAGCATCCACACTTATCCCTGGGCTCTGCCTGCAGAGATCTGTGTGCCCCTCTGGTGGGGACGAGCACGCGAATGGCTCTTACACCCAGGGGTGCTGGCCTTTGGATACCGCAGCAGGGAGACCTAACCCCTTCCCTGCTGTCTGTCCCACAGCACTGCGGAGATGACAGGGCATGTTGGGGTGGGTGGCTGGGAGTCTAAGACTAGGGGTATATTTGGCCAAGAGCCCATGGAGATGATAAGCAGTCTGACTCCACTTAATCATCCTGGAGTCTTCTGCAGGAGGGAGATTCAAGAGTAAGAAACACTTCGGAGACAGAAAGCTTTGGGGGCAGGGAGAGGGGAACTTCCTGAGTAAAGACTATGAGAAATGTGGGGGGACAGCAGCAAGGTGAGTATGGTGTGCACTGGGGCATGCAACAGATGAGGATAAGGCCCAGAGGACAGAGCCTCAGCTTGGGCGCAATGACTGGGGGGAGAGAAGGCTGCTGAGAGCCCCAGACAGCACTTACAGGCCTCTTTGTCCTCCCCAGCCTGGGATGCCTGAGGCAGAGAAGGGGCCAGAGGGAGGGGCTGCACCAGGGAAGCTAACAGATGGAGACGCCTTACAGGGTCCTGGGGTGGGCGGCACCGTCTGTCGGCTTAACCTCCTCACCCATGTTTACCAGTTTCACAGTGGCTCTGTGCAAGCAGGCATGCCCGAGCACACATGCACACAGGCTCCCCGGGGTGGCACCGGCTGTGAGCCGAACTCTCCCAATTCTTGAGTATAAGGCGTGGCTTCATAGTCTCTGAACACACAGACACTATAAAAGCATGCACAACCAGGGACCCAGAGATATACACAAAGGGAGAGACAGGTGCCGAAATAGAAACCTCCATGTGCATGTGGAGGGGCATCTGGAGTCAGTGACAAGCACCTGTGGAAACACTCTGGGAAGCAGACCCAGAGGCGGTGGGTGCAGAGATGGGAATGCGCATGTGGCAACATGCAGCGTCAGAGATACACATATGCAGGGATGGGTATACCTGGTGACACACGCAGGGACTAATACCATGAAGGAACCTCGTGGGTGGTAGGGCTGTCAGGTGCCCTTACCCTTCAGGCACTCCATGGAAGAAGCCAAGGCCAACTCAGTTCTGTCCTTGAGGCAGATCTATCCTCAAGAGTCAGGGCCAAGACACCTCCTCCCGAGTCAGAAAGCCTCTCCAGACCTGCTATTTCTCATGCTCAGGGAGCCCAGCCCCTCCCCTAGGTTCCCAGGCAGTAAGGGGGGCTTGGGGAGCCTTGTGCCCATCTCCTTTCGCAGCTTTCAGTCTCGATTTTCAGCTGTTTTTCCAAGAGAAAACTCCCACCTCTTCCAGCACTCAGATTTCATCAAACTTGGCATCTTAAAAGCCTGTTTTGTTTCTGAATCTGAGCTGTTTGGGGCCTGTCGGCAGCAGCCTCCTCCTCTCAGTAATCCCCCCTCCTCCGGGCTTCCCTGGAGCTCCATGTCCCCCTACTCAACTTGATTGGTGAGGCCATACCATCACACATACACCCGGAGCCCAAGGGCCGCCATACACACTGCCATGCTCCAGTTCCAGGGCTGGCCCACACTGGACCAGCCTGCTATTCGCTCACCTCCGTCTTACTCCAAGGAGACTCTCCATCTATTTATGCCTCCTAAGTTCAGGCTCTGCTCCTTGTCACTGAAGACCACTGACAGCCTCCCACTCAATCCTTGGCCCCCTGCCGTCCCACTGCCACCCCCGCTGCCTTCAGCAGTGAGCTCACCAAGGTCAACCATGACACTCTGGAGTGAAATCTAAAGGACAATTCCCAGCACTCATCTTGCCCAGCTTTGCCTCCTCTTTCACACACACTTTTCCCTCTGCTTCCATGGCCTAACAACTTCTGTCCTATCTATCTCTCAGGAACCTCCTCCTAACAGAAGGAGTCAGTTCCTGGGGCTCTGTGTCCAAGCTCTGGCTCCTTGCAAAGTGCCATTTCCTGGCTGTCAAAACTCCATCTCCAGATGTCTTCCCGAGTGTCAGGCAAATCTGTTCAAGTTCCCCTTAACATCTCTCTGGATAATCACACACACCTGACTAGACAGATTTCTAACTGGACCCATCAATTCAACCCCTCAAACCCGGTCCCCTTCCCAGATCTGAATCTTAGAATTCATCACACTGGAACCCAGAGCCTCTCTGCCTCTGATCCCACAGGTGGCTGGGCAGGCTCCCACTTTTCCCAGCCTGCTCAGTACACTCCCCTCTCTTCTCCAACCCATGGTCAGGTTCACGCAGATATGCCAGCTCTCACCCAGACTGCATCTACCTTTCACTGATGTCATGTCCTGGTGTCCTTCCACCCCACTGCACACAGAGGGACCTTTGTGAAGCCTGAGTTGTGCCCCTTAAAATTCTCTCTTTCCTGGCAACCAGGCTGAGGGGGTACTTTGCAAGGCTGGAGAATGTGTACACACACACAGGAGCAATTAAAAGCTCCAGCGCACAGAGATGTTCCCAGAGCTGCTGGCTCCACTGTGGCAGAAGGCTGGGGAAAGGGGAGTAAGCAAGTGGCCATGCATACAGCAGCCTAGACAATACCTGTGACTTAGGTGGGGCTGGGCTGGGCCCAGGGGAGCTGCCCTGCACAGAAGAGGCAGAAGGACTGTCCATGCCACAGATGTGCTCCTTCAGAACAGAGTCCACCTGGGCACTTGGAAGATTAGAAGCTAGAAACAATGAAGCATTCCAGGAACCGAAACACCAGGTCTGGTCTTTAAGGTACCATTGGCAGTACCTATGGACCTCTCTGATCACTAGGCATGGGGCCCACCGTCTCCATTACTGGCTGCAGAACCTCCTATCTGTGTGGTCCTAAAACCCACTGTGGTCACAAGGAGTAGAAGGACACATCATAGATGCCACAGCTGCTGGACTGGTGGTATATACCTGCCTCAGCTGCTAGGGGAGGGGCAAAAGGCAGGATGGGTTCCAGGTTCTGGAGCGCTTTCTCTCTGCTTTGGCTGCAAGTCAAACAGCTGATGGAGCTCCCACAAAACCAACCTGTTACCCAGACACATTCACAGCACCCAGCAAAAGGGTTCCTCCTGTCACTTGGGAAACCATCTTTGGCTTGCAACAGCCCTTTACTCACACTCCCTACTCTCATAGTCAGGCCTGAGCCAAGTCCTTCCACCACCATGGTGGAAAGAACAGAGAAGCCTGGGGCACAGAGGTGGGGGCAGGGAGAGAAGACTGCCAGGGAAACATACCCCATCTGGCCTGGCCCAGACACTTTGGGACAGGGTCATGTACTGCTCACCACTCCTCTGTTTCTAAAAGGACTGAGGCAAAGGGTATCTCCAGATACCCTTCATCACCCTACAGGTCCCAGAGCCTCTGCAGAACACGGAGGTCCAGGCCACAGATGTACTGACATATCCCAACCTGGCCAATGTCCCACAAGCCTGCCAGCTGGCCCCTCCTAAGAGCCTGAATCCAGGTAGGCAATACAAACAAGGCACTGCATGCACAGCTGTATTCCTGGGCTCAGAGAATGGCCACAGCTCAATGGAAAAGAATGGGTGGTATGGTCCTAGCCAGTTAGCAGACACTGAGGCCAGGGGGAACAGGCAAAAGGGAGCAGAGAGTGTCCCAAGACCTCCCAGAGGCGGTTCTGGGTAGGACCCCACCTGGTTCACCCTCTCCCCTGGCCTGGTTACAGAGGACACAGTGCTGCTATAGATGCTGAAAACCATTTGGCCCCAAACATGCTGTCCTATGTCCATCTCTGTCCAACTGCCCTGGCCAATCAATAGGTCCAAGCAAGGATTCTGTGGGGGTCCCTCAGACAATGAACCCAGATAGCATCTCTGACATCCCACCAGCCCGGGTTGACTCCACGCATTCAGCTCAGACACTTATCCTCCTATTCCCCACATGGTTTATAAGGTGCACACCACCTGCTGCACATTCCTCCCCATGGCCTGCTGCACGCACACACACATACACCACCTGCTGTGCACGCACACATAGACACACAGCCTGCTGCATACACAGCCCAGAAGCACACACCACCTGCTGTATGCAGCATGCCCTCCCCCACTGCCTGAGGGATGCACCTGCACATACAAAGCCTGCCACACACCCCCTTCTGTCCTCACTGCATCACACACTGCTGTACACACAGCACATAGGTACCCACACACACTCAGAGCATATCATCTGCCGCATACATGACAAGATGACCTCAGCTGCCGGAGCCCTCACAACTCAGCCCCCTAGACAAGTCAGAAACAGCTCAACCCCGCTTCACAGCCTCTTCTCTTTCGCTTCCCTGTGTTCTCTGTCCCTTTCAGAAGAGACCCAGCTACAGGGGCCCCACCCATACTTATGGCAACCCAACCTCCTCGTAGGTCTTTCCTGACCGCCACCCTTCCTGGCTTGGCCTCCACTGCCCTGGTGAAACCATGACCTCCTGGAGGTCCCCCGCCTCCTGGAGGGAAAGGCTTGGAATGAAGGGCTGCCTCCCCTCCCCCAGGACTCCCCCTCCCTTGCCAGGGAAAATGTCAGATTCCCTGTCTCAGTGGCGGCAGCGGGCGGGTTGGAGGGGGAGTGATTCAGCCGCCGCCTCAAGAGTGCGGAGCGAGAAGAGCTTTTCCTGCCATTACCCGGCGAGGGAGAGGCTGGCGCGCTAATGGCTTCAATTACCACTCAGACAGGAACACTGGGCGGCAGTGCCCTGCTCATCACAGCCCAGCACAGGCTCACCCCGGCCAGTCTGTGCTGCACACCCCATCCTGCACTCGGGCCCTGAGGGGGTGCTAAGGCCCAGCACTGACACCCCAGGACGGCCACCTGGGGCTTGGCAAGCCGCAGCAGGAACACTGGTCCCTCGGTGGAAACAGGGTGTGGAGCCACACGGGAGTGGTGTGCTGTGTCCCAGAGGCTGCAGGGCGGAAGCCCAAGCATGAGAAGCAGATGTGGAGCAAAGCAAGGACAAAGGGCGCCAAATGAACTGTGGGCCAGGACTCCCCTTTCAGGGGCACTGACGCCACACTTGAGCTAGCTTGCTAGCCCAGGTGGCTCGGACCATTGGCCGAAGCGCCCACCTCACAGTGAGCTGGTGCACACCCTTGTATGTGTGGAGAGCACATGTGGTGTGTGTGTAACACGGGTAAGGCACTCAACCCTGATTTCCAGCCCCTCCACCAGCTCACCTTTCTCCATCCCTCTCTAGACCCCCTGGTGGGTCTCCCAAGAATAACTCGACCATCAATCCTTTCACCCACTTCTTGCAAGCATCCAGGCTTCCTGGCTCTCCTAGGAGAGGTGGGGCAGGAGTGGCCATCTGGGCTACTGCCCACTGGCCCTGCCCCCAGGCACTCCTTTCTGCCAAGTCCAAAGCTGGTCAAGGTTACACAGATCAACATAGCAGGTCAGCATTTTGTCTTCCGGGTACTATGTTTCAGGTGCGGGAGGGGCTCAGTCAGCCCACAGCTCCACCTACTCCCTGGGAGCATGGACAGGGCAAGGACCTGCCTCACATTCTTCTACCTCACAACACATTTCCCATACCCCAGAGGCACAGACAGCCCCAGAGCAGGAGGCTGGATGCAGTTCAGAGGCAAAGTGTGTGCTTGGCATGTACAAGGCCCTGGGTTCAATCTCCAGCATCACAAAGTCACAAACCAGAAACCCAGACCCTTAAGCCCTGAAAGAGAAACCTTGCTCTAAAAAGACCCTTCCCAATGCAGACTGCTCCAATTTTGAGTGAGACCTTCTCCCTCAGGCCCTGAAAGACCACTCCCATCCTTGCTAGTCCCTTAAAAGATCACGCCCTAGGTAGAGCAAGAGAGCTCCTGGGACAGAGAAATGGGGGTCTAGGGCTTCTCTTTCAAAGCCAACATGGGAGCCTGCTCTCTAGGTTGAGCCTGAAAAGATGTCTTTCATGCCAGAGACCACATTTCTGGGTTTTCAGCCATCATCCGAATGCCAGGGGAGGGCAGACAGTTCTCTGCAGAATAGATGCCAACAGAGGGAAGGCACTGACAACATACCCTCACTTCACAGTCTGGAAACAAAGGCCAGGAGTGACAGGGAGGAGCCTCAGTCTCCTCCGACAGAGTGGACAGGGAGGACCATGGCACCTAAACAATGCCAGGAAGCTGAGAGCCAAATACCACTTACTCACATGTGGAAGCCTCAGAACATCCAGTGCGACAGCAGTCACCAGACACGCTGGAGTCCTGAAGTGCTTACCACACCATATTCAATCTTTTTTTTTTTTTTTTTTTTTGAGACAGGGTCTCGCTTTGCAGTTCAGGCTGGCTCTGAGCTCACTATGTAGCCCAGGCAAGCCTCGAACTCAGCAATCCGCCTGTCTCTGCCTACCGAGTGCATGAGCCACCACACCGGGCACTGTGCTATGTGGTATTGATTGCTGGTGGGCATGTCTCCACGCCCAGCATTGTATGTGGTTACCGGGGATCGAACTCAGGACCTTGCACTTGCGAGGCAGGTGCCGGAACCACTGAGCTAACCCTCTGGCCCTGTATTCAATCTTCTAAACCAGCTGGGGAAGACAGCACTTGAGAGTATGTGCTACCTAAGCGAACACAACAGAGGGTGTGATATCCCAGTTTGCAGATGGAGCAAATGAGACTCTGGTGTAGACACTGGGCCAAGACCACGTGGTGATGGAATGGTTCTGTCCCTGTTTTAACCATCATATTCTTATGGCCCCTCCAAGCTGGAGGGCCGACTGGCACTCTTTAGAGCCCACTGACTCACAAGACACACAGATGTAAGAGTTACTTAATGGATGCATGTGTGAACACAGACAGCCACAGTGTAAAAATGGCCAATGTGAAAAGATGTTTGACTGTTCTTGTAATCAAAGAAATGCAAATTAAATCAAGATGCCATTTTTTGCCTATTAATTTGGCAAAGACTTCTCTAACGGTAATCCCACTTCTGGTAAAGATATGTATAAAAGAGGCTCTCTTATACTTTGCTTGCTCAGAATATAAACTAATACAACCTAGAAATAGCAAAGGCTTAAAAATGCATGTACCCAGCTAGGTGTCATGGTGGGACATAGTGGGACATCTATAGTCCCAGTACTCTGGGAGGCTGAGGCAAGAGGATCATAAATTCAAGCCTGGGAAGTTAGTGAGAAAGACATAAATAAAAAGAGTGGAAAATATAACTCAGTGCAAAGAGCTCAGGTTCAATCCCCATTACCTTCCCCCTCCCCCCAAAATATATGTGTCTTTGGCCTAACAATTTCACTTCTGTGAAACTTGAATAAGGGAACAATGTGAAAATGAGTACACCTACCTTCAAGGATATGTATGGCACCTGATTTATAAAAGCACAGAGCTGGAAACAACATATGAGTCTAATAAAGGAATAGCTAAATAAACTAGGTTGCTTCCAAGTGAGTTTACCCACAGCCATTAAAAATACTGACACAGGGGCCGGAGATTTAGCTCATTGGTTCCAGTGCCTGCCTCACATGCACAAGGTCCTGAGTTCTATTCCGGTAACCACATACAATATTGGGCGTGGTTACTCACGCCCACCAGCAATCAATACCACATACCACATTGCCGGGTGTGGTGGCTCACACCTGTAATCCCAGCACTTGGGAGGCAGAGGCAGGAGGATTGCTCAGTTCAAGGCTTGCCTGGGCTACATAGTAAGCTCAGGTCCAACCTGAACTACAAAGCAAGACCCTGTCTCAAAAAAAAAAAAAAATACTGACACAGGGCTGGAGATTTAGCTCAGTGGTGCTGCACCTGCCAGGCAAGAGTAAGGTCCTGAGTTCAATTCCTTGGTACCACGAAAAAAAAAAAAAAAAAAGATGCAGCTACACATGGTGGCATGTGCTATGCATGTAAGCCCAACACTAGGAAGGCTGAGGCAGAAGGATCACATCAAGTTTGAGGCCAACGTGGGCTACACACCAAGACTCTGTCTCATCAAACAAACAAACAAAAAACTAAACAATAACAACAAAAGATGATGCAGAAGTGGGCATAGTGATACATGTCTGTACCCCATGTACTCTTAACTCTTAGGAGTCTGAGACAGGAAGATCATGAGTTCAAGACTAGGCTGGACTACAAAATGAGACCCTGTCTCAACACACACATACACACACGCACGCACGCACGCATGCACGCACAGTGTTAGTGCTCCTGTATACAGTATTATTAAAGACACACATTATTGGGCCGGAGGGTTAGCTCAGTGGTTCTGGTGCCTGCCTTGCAAGCGCAAGGTCCTGAGTTCAATCCCCAGTAACCACATATAATGCTGGGCGTGAAGACATGCCCACCAACAATCAATACCGCATACCACAATGCTGGACGTGGTGGCTCACGCCTGTAATCCCAGCACTCGGGAGGCAGAGACAGGAGGATTGCTGAGTTTGCGGTGGCTTGCCTGGGCACCACAGTGAGCTCAGGGCCAGCCTGAACTACAACGCAAGACCCTGTCTCAAAAAGCAGAAAAAAAAAGATGCACATTATTATTAAAGATGCACAATATTATTCAATGGCAAGGCAGATGTACACAATACATTTTTAAAAAGATAAACCAGGTGTTGTAGTCACTCCTGTAATCTCAGCACTCTGGAGGTTGAGGCAGGATTACAAGCCTCGGCAATTTGGCAAGATGCTGTATCAAATGAAAAAAAAGGGGGCTCTGATATAGCTTGGTGCAAAGGCCCTAACTTCAATCACACACACACACACACACACACACACAGCAAGGGCTAGGATTACAGCTCAGTGGTAGAAAACCTGTCCAACATGCCTAAAGTCCCCGGTTTGATTCCTCAGGACCTAAAAAAAAAAGGTGGGCGTGAGCCACCACAGCTATTATTACTGTATATGGTTACTGGGGATCAAACCAGGGACCTTTGGCTTGCCAGGCAGATGCCAGAACCACTGAGCAAAATCTCCGGCCCCTTAAAAAAAAAAGGAACAAATGGACAAAAGAAAGAAAAAAATCTACAAGTCATTAGGCAGTACATGATCCTATTTTTTATATTAACACATATATGCACTCACAGAAAACAGGCCACATGGAAATAACTAACAGCCATAGAAGTAGGGTAAGGAATAACTTTTTTTTCCTATTTACTATTTTATACTTTTCAATTTTTTAACAGTGAGCAGGTATCAGTGTTGCATCTTTTCTTTTTTTTTTTTTTTTTGAGACAGGGTCTCACTTTGTAGTTCAGGCTGGCTCTGAGCTCACTATGTAGCCCAGGCAAGCTTTGAACTCAGCAATCCTCCTGTCTCTGCCTCCCGAGTGCTGGGATTACAGGTGTGAGCCACCATGCCCGGCACTGTGGTATGTGGTATTGATGGCTGGTGGGCGTGAGTCTCCACGCCCAGCATTGTACATGGTTACCGGGGATCGAACTCAGGACCTTGTGCTCACAAGGCAGGCACCAGAACCACTGAGCTAACCCTCCGGCCCAGTGTTGCATCTTTTCTTAATAGAACCAGGGATTGAACTCAGGACCTTCCACTTGACAGGCAGATGGCAGCACCACTGAGGTATATCCCCAGCCCAGTATTGCATTTTAAAAAGAAAGCAACAATCAATGCTGTATTTTGGAAACACTCCCAGGAGTACTTAGACTGATGAACCCACTGTGGCCAAGTCTGACTGTGTCATCCCCTTCCCCATGTGTGCTCGCCTATGTCCCCAGGAAAGTGCTCACTTCTCCACCTGATCCTGTGTGATCTCTCCAAAATCCAGACTCAGACTGAACTGCTCTTCTCTTTTCTTCCTGTACCCTTTCTAGGGTCCCAAAAAACTCCATAAGAAACCAGAGTTCTAAAAACATCCATTCTCCTTTGCCTAGTCATCACCTATGTCCCCAGCTCTCCCCATCTGACTTCACGACTTGACTTTGGTCACACTCTGTCCTTGTGTGTACCAGCCTGCTGAGCTGTCCCTAAGGAGTTCACTGGACACTGAGCGCCTCAAGGGCAGTACCTTGTAGGATGACCTTCAGGACTTCAAGGTCACCCAGGGAGTGTTTGCAAATGAACAGCAGTGCTACTGAATAAGAAAAGATACTCAAATCCTACATACAGAGCCATAGTCCTTAGCCAGGGTCCCTTGCTCATAGGCCCACGGGAGCAAACTGCTACCTCCAGCCAGGTTCTATGTGAAAACCTCAGTTCCTGACACAGCCACAAAACCCCAGGGACACCCAGCTGCAGCCCCACACCTCAAACTAGACCCAGAGCCTGCCAGAGCAATGAACTGGCCTGGCAGGAAGATACAAAGGCACCGTAACACAGCTAGTCTCAGTATATGCCAATGACCCAAGCCTGTCCACTGCTGACTTTCATCCACCCCAGACGGCCAGCTGTGCAGGGCTTGGGCTGGTTGGTTTCCCCCACCCACCAGGCCATCCATGTTCTTCCAGCATATACCTTCAAGCACGGAGAGTTTGGCACTAGTGTTGATCTCGCCCAAACTGTTGGTGGCTGTGCACTCGTAGATGGCTTCATCTCGCTGTACCCGCAATGGCTGAATCCGCAGCACTGACCCTGCCCCGTCATCAAATTCAATGACCTGTCAGGGGACATACAAGTGGTCATAGCCTGCTGGTGACATGAGGACCCACTTAGAACAGTCTCCCCCCGACCTGCAAGGGAGGGAGGGAGGAAGACTAAGAGGACTGGTACAGGACCCGAGCCCTGCCCACCCTTCCCAACCCGAGACCCACCTCAAAGCGCTGGGAGCTGACTTTCTTCCCCTTCTTCATCCACGTGATGCGTGGCTTGGGTTCTCCAGTAGCTTGGCACACGAAAGATGCTACACCTCCCGAAAGCCCAGTCTGGTCCTCGGGGACCTTAACAAAGATAGGTTTGCCTGGAAGAGATGGAGACAGCTTGGTCACAACAGGCACAGTCCATGCTACAGGTGCCTGATGTAGGAGAAAGGGACTGAGAGAGACTTAACAGAGAAAATGACAGTGCATACTACATACGGGTACTGTTTAAAGACCTGAGTGTTTATTAACTCTTTGAAGTCTATGAGGCAGGCACCACAGTTACGTTTAGAGAGAAGAAAAATCAAGACAGAGAGATTACGTGATTTGTCTGTTGTGACACAGCTACTAAGTGGCTGAGCACATCTAAATGAACATGAGTCTGGGACTGCAGTTTGAGCTTCCACTGCCCATCCTTAGTAGTCTGTGCTCTAAGCCAAAGCATGTCAGCGCACTGCCCTGTGGGACGAGCCCACCCCGGAGCCTGTCTCCCACCTTGCTCTTCATCTGGGTAACAGCACTTCCACCAACCCAAAAGCTCATGCCAGAAACTGATTCCTTCTCTCCCCGGCCCTCAAACCCCAGCAGTCCCCAAAGCCTAGACATTCCAGCTCCGAAGTATCTCTGGACGTCTTCCCAGGTAAACACTTTCCTGTAACCGGCCCTCCCCACTCCTGCCCCACTACTTGGTTGCTGCTGTCTGACAGATGAAGTGGCTCCCTGAGGCCTTCCTCCTCCACAAGGCAGGGGAGGGAGAGGCAGGAAGAGGCGCAGACCTGCACTGCCACACCCACGTCATGCTGATACACACCTGGGCCAGACCGTGGTCCCCAGGAGTCCCACCACTCAGGTCACAAGCCAGAGAGACCTGGCTCATTAAGATGTGGCAATGCCTCTTGGTTCAGACAGCAGAGCCATTTCCTATTTACCAGCCAATGAACTGCTGCAGGAAGGACTAATAGCATGAGATCCCTCGCTCAGTGCCCACGAGCTCCTACCTGGCCCTGGTCTTGGCAGAGAAAGTGTCTGTACCAGGTTCTTTCATCTCATCTAGTCTTTCATCTTTAATACAGCTCCAACTTATATGCTCATTACTTGCCCAAAGTCACACAGCCAGTAAGCAGCACACCCGGGAATTGAATTCAGGGTCACCAAAGTCCAAAGCCTCTGGCACAAGACAGCCTTGTCAAGAGCAGGGCTGCTGAAGTTAAGGCTAAAGAAAGGATGAGGGAGTGGAGGGACAGTGGAAAAGAGAGTAGATGACTGCACAAGAGACTCAAGGAAAAGATGGCACCAGAGAATGAGTAATGGAGGGAGGTTTATAAATTTTTAAAAAGTATATTCTTTCTTTATTGTTGTCTTTTGTTTGTTTGTGGGTACCAGGGATCAAACTCAGGACCTCAGGCTTGCCAGGGGGTTGCTGGGCCACTGAGCTACATCCCTGGGTTATAATTTTTTTAAAAAATGTGAAAGATGCCGGGCGTGGTGGCTCACGCCTGTAATCCCAGCACTTGGGAGGCAGAGGCAGGAGGATTGCTGAGTTCAAGGCTTGCCTGGGCTACATAGTGAGCTCAGGGCTAGCCTGAACTACAAAGCGAGACCCTGTCTCAAACAAAACAAAACAAAATGTGAAAGATAATGTTTAAATTCATTCCACAATGATACCCAAACAACCCCAAGTGGAAAGAGGTATTATCCCTACTTGAGAGATAGAGATAGAGGGTTTAAGACCTGTGGGCCAAGCCAAGCACATGGTGCAGTCCTGTAATTTTGGCACTCTGGGAAAATGAAGCAGGAAGGTTGCAAGTTCAAGACCAGCTTATGCAGGTTAGCAAGTTCAGTCCTAAGTGGCCCCCACCCTGATCATTAAGTCAGAGTGATTTCAGGTGAAGCCAGGGTCTGACCAGCACTCTGAGTCCTAAGCTAATCACAGGCACCCGTGGCTGACTCTGTTTCTAGTGACACAGGTGTATAGCAAGTAAGTATTGCTGGCTCAGGGAACCAGGGTAGGGTGGGAGTGTGGGGATGGCCACAGTGGGGAAGAAAACACAAACCTGCTGGGGACTGGGTCATGAAGATGACCCAAAGGATCCAGAACTCCTGTTTGCCTGGGCCTTGCCCAGTCTTCCAGTACACTGTCCCTTCAGATTCCACGAAGCATCTGCCCCCACACCCGCAGACCTCCAGACAGCAGCTCCCGGCTTTCCACCTGCACTGCCAGCACCTCAGTCTAGACACTCCACGGGTTTAACAAGCTGGGGTCCTTGCCTCCATCCATGTCACCCCAACTCCAACCTCCTCTATTCTTTCAGCAGCCAAAGAACAGACAGCATCTGCTTACATCAAATAAAAAAGTAAGCTCTATAATGGCAGACAAAGTCCTGCCGGCTCTGACCCAGCCATGTCTCCAGGGTCCTGGCTTTGGAGTCCCTGAAAAAGCAGCGCTCCCTACAGCCTACAGGCCTTTTGTGTAGTTGCTCCTGCTATCAAACTCTCAGACCACCTCTTTACCTACCACCTCCTACTCACCTTTCTCAATTCAACTTCTGCATCTACCAGGAAGCTTCCCAGTCCTGGCCACCTACAACCTTCCCCTCAGCTCACTTCCTCAGGAGGCTCCCTCTGCTTCCCACAGCTTGGTCACCATTTACACATGTGTGACGTTTTAGTTTTTACTCCTGGTTTATAATGCACACGTGTGAAGCTATTTTTCCACACTGTTGGTGAGTGTTCAATAGCTACTTCTCGCATACAATATAACACAGACCTGTCCTGTTTCCTGCCCTGGCCCAAGCGTCTAACCCAGCTCCTGGCACATAAAGGTACAGATTGGAAGACACTCAAGAGGAAGGTGGTGCTGAAACCCCTGGGCAGAAGTTCCTCACAGCTCCTGTGTCCAGCTCTTGCCTCAACGTGTTGGCGGCCGAAACTAGAGAGACTGGAACCTGTGGAACCAGAATGGCCTGCTAGGCCCTGGGGGTGGCTGGGGGCGGGGCCTCCCTGCCAAACAAAGAGCAGAGAAGCTGGGGAGGAGAGCCAGACAGGGTCATGGCTGCTGGGAGGGGTGTGGAGGTTGAACTGTGTCCAGGACCGGGGGCCGAGTAGGCAGAACTACTCCCATCCTCTGGAGGCTGGAGAGGAGCCAGTGCCCTGCCTGGCTAGCGTGCCCAGGGCCAGACAGGCTGAGCAGTCCTTCCCAGTACAGCCCCAAGGCTGCTGGGCAGGCCTCTCCCCTTAGCCAGGCCTCACCCTGCCCCTACCAGTCAGCCTCTCCATCTTTACCAGCAGAACCCCAGCCTCCTCTCTCCCTAGACGCCCTTCCCTTTCCAGTCCTGGTCCCTTCTGTTCACCCGGAGATCTGGGAGCACAGCAGGACAGCTCCTCCACTCAGCTGCAAGGCCAGTCTCCACATCTGCCCTCAACTTGCCCCTGCTGACCTTTCCCGCTTCACCACTCTTTCTTCAGACAAGTATCTTTTGAGCACTTATGACAAAGGGCTAAGCACTGCGCTGAGAACAGTGTGGACCCTCATAGATGTGCCATCCCCACTCTGGCCTCCCTGACCTGCCAGGCTAAGGGCACCTCACTTTTGCAAGTGACTTGGCCCCATCGGAGCCTGCTGTGTCCCAGCTGAGTGTCCCACCCCAAGATATATCACATCCCAGTGACTGGATTGGCCCTTGGCAGGCAGGTGAAGCCAGGCTATCCTGACCACTATGCCCAGGGCCTGCCTCTCAGCTGGTGTTCGGGGAGGGTCTGAACAGAACGGAGACTGGGTCAGGAGAGGCTGTCAGTGCCCTGCTGCTGCCCAGCCCAACTGGCTCACGCAGCTTGACATTCTTAAACCCAGGCCACTGACCCCTCTGGGGTGGAAGAGACCTAAGTAAGGAACTAGCCTGGGATCAGGGAGGGACACACTGCAGAGAGGTGACAGGACTCCAGCTCCAGGGACAGCCAACTGGGCCACCTCCAAGCCACCTCCACAGGGAGACTGGCTGCTATTTTGTGCCTTCCCTGAGGAACACGTATTTGCAGGCACACAAACGCCACCAGGAAGCACAGTGCAGACACACAGTGGTGAAGAGTGGCAAGGCCAGGAGGGAGCTCTAGCAGGGGCAATTTCTCAGGTCCTGAACCCCCTAACGAGCTGGGGTTGCATTATGAGCTTCAGTGACTGCTCCTGGTCCCCCCACCGCCAAAGGAACCTACTCAGAGACAACCTTGGTTCTTAGGAGGTCCTGGCCTCCAATAGGGGGAGCACTTCCTCGGCACCAGATGCCCTCAGTTAACCTTTCCAGGTAGGTGTGATTGTCTTTGTTGTGCAATAGGAAAACAGCCACAGGAGAGAAAGTACCCTGCAGGGAGTTGCAGGGAGTAGTCTAGAAGGGCCACCCATTAGCATGAGCAGGAGGACACTTCAGAACCCAGATGCAGCACTCTAGCATGTCTGGTCACAGGCTCCAGGGGAGGGGAAATAAGAGCAGACACACCTTCAACTCCTCAGGCCTTTGTCCACCTGCATCTGCAGCTCCCATCCTCTATCCACTGCTCCAGCCACCAAGGCATTCAGCACGTGTCCACCAATCCCAAGTAACCGGGCTATAACCTAGGCCCCTCACCTGTCTGCAGTTCTCTTGCTGACTCTCCCAAAGGCTCTTAGAGAAGCCCAGGGGCGTTCCTATTTCTTTCTCCTGATCTCCATTATGCAACACTCCATTAGCAAATGCCCACTCACCCCCCAGGGTTTCCCTTTTCCAGCAAGCTTTGCAACACCCCACCCAAGATGCTTAGGTCATTGCTTATGCCAGCACTGCCCTAACCTGCACCCGCTTTGTAACTGTCTGCTCCCAGGTCTGGGCCCCCACACCATGGGCACTGCCCAAGGAAGGCTTGTGAGTTCCTTGTGGCCCAGGACCTGGTACGTATGCAAAACAGGCAGAAACCTCTATCCCAAGTCAGGACTACCTCTGGCCCATAGGCCCTGCCTCCTGAGAAGCCAGAGCCTGGGCTGGGGGAGTGGCGCTGAATGGGATCCCAGCCCCACATGTGCTGCACGCCCATCTCCACCTGTGCTGACGCGGTGTGATGCTGGGCCTTGGGCTAACTCCTGGCAGCTGCTTCTCCACCTGCTTCCCTCCACTCCCCTCCAAGGCCAGGGCCCCCATTCATTTGTCTCGTTAAGAGGCCTATAGAAACACATTTGTCCACTCCATGCTTCACTGCTCTGGTCGTCAATTCTCAGGGCGCCTGCCCTGCCTCCTGCAGCAGCCCTGTGCACGCCTGGCTGGTTGCCCCTAGTGAAGAGTCCCAAGCTCAAGCCAAGCCTGGCCACAGTAGGCAGAGAGACCCAAAGTGAGTGCGGTTTAAAGCAGCCCAGGATGGCAGATTCTGACTGCCCAGACTGGGTCACCACAGCCCCAGCATGGGCTCCTGCCCCATTGCTCTGTGCCTGGCAGTCCCCTGAACCCTCTACCTTGGCCAAGGTAGGATTTCAGCCTCTTCAGCTGGCTACTACCTTCACAGAGATTTCTGGAAATCTGATTTAAAAACTATTCCATCCTGGCTCCCCAAACAACTCCTGCTGTGGTCCAGGCGTGCTCTACCTCTTCTCTTATTCACCCACCACATGCCACCTAAGCTAACGGCTACCAGAACTCTCAGGACTCACAGCCCAGTGGGAGGTAGGAAACAGATCTGAGGCAGACTGCCACTGCTGCACATTGGGATAGGAGCACAGAGAACAGCACAAAACCCAGGCTCCTAAATGCTATGGGTCCAGAGGAGTCAGACCTAAGCAGGCGAAGAGTGGGTAAGACGATGCCAAACAAAAAACAGGAAACAAAGAAGGCCTGGATGCACAACATGCCAGCAACCAAGAGAAATAGGCTGGTGCAGGTGGAAGGGATAGTGAAGGCGGATGTTGGCAGAAGCTCAACAATGCCCGGCCCAAAGAAGGCTAAGACCCTAGATCTGACCCTAAAAGCAACAAGGGAAGGGAACAAAGGAATTTAAACAGAGGGGCAGCTTTCCTTTGCAATGTGACCTTTTTTTTTTTGAGAAAGGGTCTCGCTTTGTAGTTCAGCCTGGCCCAAGCAAGCCTTGAACTCACTATGTAGCCCAGGCAAGCCTTGAATTCACAGCAATCTTCCTGCCTCTGCTTCCCGAGCGCTGGGATTACATGCCCGGCACTGTGGTATGTGGTCACTGAGGATCAAACTCAGGAACTTGCGCTTGCCAAGCAGGTGCCGGAACCACTGAACTAAATCCCCGGCCCCTGCAACATGACTCTTGAGAGTGGAGAACACAGTAGGAGGAGAGACAGGCAGGCAACGTGTCATGAAGCTGTTGCAGGCTGAAGCCCAAGCAATAGTTGAGGATGGCTTGGAGGAAGGCAGCCAAGCAAGAGAAGTGGACACACTGCAAAGATACTCAGAAGGTAGGAACAACAGAACTCGGTGATGGCTGAGATGTGGGCTCTGAAAGAGGGAGGAAGCTGGGAGGATGCCGGGTATGTGAATGGGAGCAGTGGGTAGGGTACGAGAAGGACGGGTACAAGGTGGGAGGTGCTGGGTTTGAAGCAAGGAGGGGAAGATGCAGTTGTTTCTTAACACTGAGCTCCTCCTCCTGCTCTCTGGAACCCTAGGAATGTCTGGATGGGGTGGGGAGCAGAAGCAGTTCTCTCCAGTGTCCAGGGTTGTAGACCACACCTGGACGTGCTTTCACTTCCCTTCCAGCAGCAAAGTCACACCCAGTGAGGTGTTCTCCAACCTGCCCCCGCAGGCTCAAGCTCTCCCAGCAGTGCTGAGCCTCACGTGATGTGCCCGACTTACCACCTGACTTCTCCTGCCCAGAACCCCCACCCTGCTCCCCGCTCCCCCTTCCCCGCCCCTCTCCTTTCCAGCCCCACCCAAGGCCCTGCCTCTGAGGACAAAGGGCAGGGTGCTTCAGTGGCACCCTCTCCAAGATGGGTTGCTGAATAACTAATGAGCCATTAGGAGAGTCTTTGGTGGGGCAAGGGGAAGAGATCTGTGTCCAGAGACTTGGAGGGGGTGGGGGACCCTATGGCACACTGTTGAGAAGGCTGACCCCCAGCTTGGCCAAAACAGCTCTGGCTCCGGATGAGCTGGGAACAGTCCCTTCCCTCAGGGACCTCAGCTCCGACCTTGCCCCTCCCCCCAAGCCCGAAGATTGGCTAAGCCTGCTCTGTGCTCCGCCTCCTACCAGTAACCAAGCAGAGGTAACCATGGTGATGGGGCGGGCTGTGGCCAGTCTGTAGTGCCAGGCGGGGGAAGGGCAGCACCAGGAAAGGAACCAAAGTTCAGAGTTAGACCTGGGTAAGGGCAGATTCCTCCCTATACACACACATGCACACCACACATGTGCAGGAACTGCAGCTAGCACAATCTTCTTCGCTTCTGGGATGAAGGGTCTGGGGAGACACACTACACGTTGAAGATTTCAAGTGGAAGAGGAAGGCAAGGCTCTGTATGTCCACACCTGCACCCTGAGGGACTGACCTGGGGATGAGCGATGGGTAGCTGTGGTTTCTGACCTCTCCTGGGACCTGTGCACACGTGTGCTGCCCCTACTTTCACACTGCTCTCCAGACATCAATCACTGCGAGGCTTCCACAGAGATCTGCAGTGGTGGACACAGCACATGGCTGGGCATGTCACACAAAGACCATATGAATCCAGGACATGTCTCATCCTGGCCCCATAAAACAGGGTCACACTTAGACACATCCTACTCACACAGGCACTCTGCAGGATGCTCCTGGGAGGCAGTGGGCTGGGTGCTCTAATTTAGCAGGTGACTCTAGGCAGACTCTCTCTAGAAGGGCATCTGGCCATCCTGTTTCTCTTACTAGTATCTGGGCCCATCCAATCCTAGAGATCTGCTAGGAAGAATGTCACTTTCAACCTGGGAGATTCATACTTTGAGGGGTTAGACTTACTGTCGCCATGGGCACCTGCCACCAAACCAAGCATCACGAGCGTAGGCACAAGGGGCACCATCATCCTCCCTGGGACTGGCTCCAGGGCCATCCAGGGCTCTAGCTCCACAGCTAGGCACTGCCCAGGACAATCCACCTGTAACAAAGAGAAGGGTAGAGCCAGTTAGATGATATCAGAGAGCACTTCGGCCCCCACAGACCTCTCCTGGACCATGTGATGACCACCCAGGCATTCCTCAGCGAGTCTCAGTGCTGATAAGATAATCCACCATCACACTGTAGTCTAAGCACCAGTATGGAAAAGGGGAATCCCTGAGACCGGAGATGTACAGGGATGCTCCACCCCAGATGTTGAGCTTGCAACTTGCCCAGGTGAGGAAGGAGAGATGGAACAAAGACAAGACAGTCAGGAGCAGTGAGCAGTTAGGCGGACCCACAAAGACCTGACTCCAAAGTCTATAGGGGCAGCCTATAGCCTGCTTTCTCCCCACAGCGGGGAGCCAGGAAGCAAGAGGCCAGAGCCCCACATGCTGAGCACAACCCCACAACACAGACTTGTTTGCAGCAGGTATCAGAGGCTTCCAGCCAAAGCCACAACCAGTCAGGGCTCGCCAGGACTGCACTTGACAAGTTGCAGCTGCCCCACCTGGCCACCCTCATCCTACCCAATTCCCACGCACCCACTCCATAGAGAAACCACAGGAGGTTTTAGGGGAATGGAGACTTCATGTTAGGCCCTTTCTAAGAGTCAGCCCCCATCCCCCATCTACCCTGGGCAGAGCAGGGTGGACAGTGAGGGACAGGGTCTGGGACTGGCCAAGTGCCTCCAGGCCACTGCTCACAGGTTCCTCTCCTCGGTGCCTCCCAACTCCACAGGCCCTTGCAAGGGATCTTCCCTGAAGGCATACTGCACATTGCAGGCAAAACTATCACTCCTCGGGCAGGTGTGAGTGCCTTCAAACAAAGGAAGGCAGTACTCAACAACTCCGCTTGCACCTTGCTCAGTCAGGGGTACTAGAACATGGTCACTCCCTCACTAAGGTTCTGGGAAGCAACAGGCAAGCTGGGGATTTAGCTCAGTGGTTCTGGCGCCTGCCTTGCAAGCACAAGGCCCTGAGTTTGATCCCCCATACAAAAGAAGAAGAGGAAGAGGTAGAAGAGGAAGAGGAAGAGGAAGAAGAAGGAGAAGAAGCAGGCATAGTAGTGATATGCTGGGACTCTGGTGAGGTCAGGTGCCTGATGACCCAACATAAGGAAACCTGCAAGTGACAGGGCAAGTAAACAGGAGGGATAGGACTCAAAGACGACACTGATATTTTCTAAACATAAAGTCTCCATTTGGACAGTCTAAAGTCACAGGGTCAGGTGACAGCAAGTGAACACAGGTGTTGGGACACAGCAACACCTCTCTGATTTGTCTAGGAGCGGACTAGAAGTGGGTAGGAGCTAGACATAAAAAGAAAGTATGTGTAGACAAGAGATGTGCACTGTCTCAGGATCATCAGAACTCAGAGACAGGAAGAGCAAAATCAATAAAGATGAAGGCACATGTCACACCCAGCTCCACTTTTACCAAGCTCAGAGATCACAGAAGTCAGATGGCTGAGGCCACCATGACTCCCTGTATGGTCGTGTTGGAATGGGGGTCGCATTATCACTAAGGTGTTGTCTGGGATTGGTCATCACAGCATTGTGGGGGCCGGGCAGCCAACAGCAGCATCCAACTTCTGCAGTCATCATGTGGTACCTGACTGGGGACAAAAGCCTGGTTGCCTGATGTGACCATCCTGGAGCTAGCTACTCCACAGATACCATAGTTTGACAACTCAACAACATATCACATGAAACCACAGGTGGAGAGTGGCCTGAGGAGGCATCATGGGACGTAATAATACACAGACATGTAATCCTCGATGCAGACACCACTGGGCTAGCACAAGCAAGTACGGGAGGGCAAATCTCTCTGGTGAGACAATAAAGGGAGGGAGCTAACAGAACAGATACTATAAAATACAGGGCCAGAGATTTAGCTCAGTGGTTCTGGCACCTGACTAGCAAGTGCAAGGTCCCTGGTTCAATCCCCAGTAACCACATACAATAATACTGGGCCTGGTGACTCATGTCCACCAGCAATCAGTACCATATACCACAGTGCTGGGCATGGTGGCTTGGGAGGCAGAAACAGGACTGCCAGTTTGAGGCTTGCCTGGGCTACATAGTGAGGTCAGGGCCAGCCTGAATTACAAAGTGAGACCCTGTCTCAAAAAAAAAAAATACACAGCAGTCATCATGGGATGGAACTCCCCAGCACAACTATCACAGAGGCTTCACGCCCTATAGCTGCCTTGGCACAGCACTGTATGTCCCGGGTGCTGACATCTGGGTATAGGGTAGCAGTCTGCTCCAAACAGCATGTGGATGTACACAGAGGGTACAGCCCTCTGGGGATACAGGGCTGAAGGTGCAACACCCCACTGCAGACACAGGGCGGGGTAGTCCCCTGGCTTCAACCGCAGAGGGTCCAAGGCTCACCTAGCACAGCCATCACAGGCTGTCATTCCCAGAGAGACATCATACAGTACAACCTCAGGTGAGATTCCACCCACGGGTATCAGAGAAGCTGGTTGTTTGGCAACCCCAGTGTGGCAAAGACAAGTGGCCTTTACTCGGGGATGCAGAAACCTCTTATGTATCTGGGTTGGGCTGCTTAGAACACTGTCTGGGTCCTCAAAGGAGGATAAGGCAAAAGCGGAAAAGTTGAAAAAAAGACACTTCCTTTCCAGAGCACTTCTCGCAGTGGTCCATGGGTATAGAGACACAAGATACCCCCAGAGATACAGAGACACAACCAACGTGCACATTCTCAAGGACAACTCTGGCAACCACACAGCTGTCCTAGCCGGGTCCGCTCCCTCAGCAGCTCCTGGCATGAGTAAGATACTCCTGCCCCAAGACTCTGGACACAGAGCCTGTCTCTGATATAGGAGGTTCAGGCCACTCCCAGCTCCAGGGCCTCCCTCGACAGCAGAGAGCAGAGCCAGCAGCCCTTTTTCCCCAGACCAGGCCTCGCTCCAGACCCTGACCCTCATCCACGCGCCAGTCACAGGGTCACATGAGAGGAGGTAGGAGAACGGCAGAGTGGCAGGACTGCTGCTAACCTTGCCAGGTCGCAGGGAACCCAGCACTGCTCAGAACAGGGCACCCACTCCACCAGCATGGCCGCCCCAGTCTAGACTTTCAATGACTCAGACAAAAACAAGGTCCTGGCAAGCATGGGAGTACATGCCTGTGACCCTGGCAAGTTAGGGAGCTGAGGCATAAGTCTCCCAAATTCAAGCCCAACCCAGGCAACAAGATTCTGTTCCAAAATAAAAAAGGCTAAAAATGTAGCTCAGTGATACAGTGCTTGTCTAGCAGGCACCAGGCCATACAGAGCCTGCAGTATGGCCACCAAAAATTAAATAATTAACAGGTAGCTAGAGACCCAAACATGTGGACATGCAAGTTCAACTGGAATCTCGAAACTGCACCGCAGGCCTTCAGTTCTAGCACACTGACACACTTGGGCAGGAGCACAAGTACATGCCTTATGATATGGAATATAATTGGATGCAATTTCTCAACATTCGGAACAGTTTTAATATATCCCTTTTCTCTGCTACATCAGTGTAAAGCTGCCAACTACCCTTTCTTAGGGAGAACTGTCCTTTATTCTCAAATTTTGTCCTTTGCGCCAAAATGTCCTTTCTTGTATGAGATGATGGGGATAGCAGATAGCAGTTGTTTTTTTTATAACGTCCTTACTTAGCAAAAGAAAAATTGCCAACCAATCTGGTTTGTTGTCTGGCCCCCAAATACTTTTGGAGAGCGTTCTCATTTGTGAAGCCAAAGGGCCTGGGAATCGCTGCTTGGAGGGAAGAGGAGGAAGCAGGCAGTACCGCAGGCCACAAGACCAGCACACAAACATCATGGAAGACGTGTGCTTGCTACACAGAGGCTATGTGACCTCCATACAACCCATTCTAACCACCCCACTCCTGCCAGCCCTCTAGGGGTCCTGAGGAACCAGGTGATGCTAGCATGGAGGGGTTCCCGGCTGGAGAACAGCTGGGACCATTCCTGAGACCCCCCTCATGAATATGCAAACAAGCTGATTTATTTCCCTTGGGCACGAGTTATTATTCACAAATATGAATTAGTCTCCAAATACCACCTGTTCATAGAGCCTCCCCAACCTTCTTCCCCAGGGCAGGACACTGGGTCCCGGGAGGCTAGCACCCACAAACGGACACAAGAGAAAGGGAGATCAGGGCCCCACACAGCAGCCAGCCAAGGGGAAAGGCCAAGCTGGGGCAACGAGGTGAGCTTGCCAGGCAGGGAGAGCTGAGGCTGTTCATCTTCTAGCTGGTGGCGGGCAGCTAACCGAGCCCTTTTGTCATGCCCTGGACAGTTCACCGCGTGGCACTGCAGCAACAGCCACGGAGGCGGAAGCAGGCCTTGTTACACTTGGGAAGGGAAAACTAACGTGTTTCCAACTCTCACTAAACCGACCGCTGGATTATAAGGGAAATAAATCACAGTGTCCACTGAGACCCCTGCCGGGGGAAAAGGAGCTGGCAGGAACTGCCCCAGACAGCCTTTGCTCCTTCTCACTAGCAGGCCGATCCTGAGCATAGTCACAAACAGCCCTCCCTCCCACAGCTGATGCTGGGTCCCCCAGCTGCACGGAGCCCCTTGCAGCCAGAAGCTTCTCTGGGGAAGAGCAGAAGCAATCAGGAGGAGGGTCAGAGCCTGTAGCCTCTTCCTGTGAAGACTCCCGGGATTGGTGCTCACCAGAGCTACCTCCAGGCCTGTGCACTCCCCGCTCTCCCCTTCTGCCCGAGCCCCTCATTTACCCTCAGCACTCATCTCTACTGACCCATCATAACTCCTCCTTCCCCAACCAACCCTCTCATCTTCCAGGTCTGTACAACACAATGAAGGCCACAGAGGTAGTACAGACCAGTGGCTCTCAAGCCACAGTGGGGATGACTGGCCACCAGGGGTCATTAGGCAAGGTCTGGAGATATTTTTGACTGTCAAGCCTGGGGCGGCTGGGGCTGGGCATGCATGCCTGTAATCCCAGCACTTGGGAGACTGAGGCAGCATTGCCTTGAGTTCAAGACTGCTAGACCCAGACTCAAAAATAAAAAAGGCTGAAGCTGGGTGCTACTGGCATCTAGTGGAAAGAAGCTGGGATGCTGCTAGACAATGTCCAGTACCAGGCCAGTGTCCATGACAAAGGATTATCTGATCCAACATGTCAACACTATGGAGACCATCGAGACACTCTGATATAGACGGCACACCGCTTTGCCAATTCAGCCTAAGGCCTGACCTGACCCCAGCCCCAGGACACAGTCCTAGGAGAGCATCCTGGGCCCTGGACCCACAGCAGCCCAAACTCAGCAGTGGCTTCTTCTCTCTTTCTCTTTTTTTTTTTTTTTAGTGATATGGGAATTGAATCCAGGGCCTTCACACTGATCTACATCCCCAGCTCTTTTTATTTTCAAACAGGGTCTTGCTAAGTTACTGAGTTGTCCTTAAGGGGGCTCAACTTCTGATCCTCCTGCCTCAGTCCCAAAGGGCTAGGATTACAGGTGTGCACACAGCTTAAATTGTACCAGCTTAATTAACTGGGTCGTGGGCCTCAGGATCTCACAGGATCTCTCCTCAGGATCTCACACCCTCCAAACCAGCTCAGCCTCCAGAAGTCAGGACCTACAGAACACTCATTCCACATGCCATCAGCAATGGCTTCCTTAAAGGACAGCGGGCTTCTCTTTAGGCTCCTATTCTGGTGAGACTTTCCAGCAGGGTGGATCCATCATTTGAGGATGGACAGGTCAATGACTCATGATAATCCTACACACACTCTTTCTACCTGACCTTTCCAGCCTGTGACACAGTGCTTCCTGCCACACTCTCGACATGACCCCAATTCCCACTAACCAAGACCACACCCCCAAGGCATGCTACCTCCTCCCCCATCTCTAATACAGTCCTCTTCATGCAGCCACCTATGCGGCACTGTTCAGTGGACAGGCATGACCAAGATGCACAGGAGATCACAGACAGTGAACAGATCCACCACCCCTCAGCCCAGGACAGCCAGCCAGAATTCATGCCCTCAAGCGCCCTCTCCCTCGAGGGCCCCCAATCTGAGGGACAGCACACAGTCACCTCAGCCACCCACCAGTGGGTCCTCCATGGAAGCTCCTTTCCTCACCCCACTATCTGTACACTTAAGCCACCCTGCATCCACCTGTCGCCCCAGCCTCTCCATTGGGCTTCCTGCCGCTGGTCACTTCCTTCCAACTCATCCTGCACACAGACCATCGGCACCTTTCAGCTCACACAAGTGCTGATGTGATCAAGTCCATCACATGTACTTTGCTGCTTTATCCCACAACAAACAAATTCCATGAATGGGCGAACAGACAGGTGAGCGCACAGGTGATGCTTCTCTGCTTGCAACTTCCAATGCCTCCAAGTCACCCTCAGGAAAGACTCTAGAGCTGGTTTAGGCTGATACCTATGGTCTACCATAGTTACTCCAAACCACTCCTCAATCTCATTCCCTGCAACCTCAGCCCACTGTCTGTACTTTCCACGGGAAGAAGTTGGTCTCAAAGAGACAAGGAGGGGTGTGCCCAGACCTTGAACTGGGTACCTTATACTTTCCATTACAACACCTCCAGTTGACAGGCAGTCTTTTGTGAATGGAAAGGCAGACAGCCAGATCCTGCTGAGAGTCCCCCAGCGGCCTGGTTCACACCCTCAGCAGCTGATGAATGTCCCACTCACTTCCCTCATCGGGTCCCACATTCAGTCTTTCACTGTGTCCTGTCTACTTCCTCTCTGTATCGCCTTTGGATCCCTCTCTCCACTCTTCTCTCTATTGTCCTGGTCCAGGCTCAGCCACACACATGCTGGATTGGGTCAGCCCCTAATGACAACTCTTCCTCTGCTCTCCATGGGCCTTACGCCAAAATGAAAGCTGCTCGGCCAGCCCACAGGACTCTCTGCACCCTGCTTCCGGCCACACTCGAGAACAACTTACCAGGTCTTTGCTTGCTCACACCTGTCACTCTTGCTGGACGATCAGCACTGTGGGCAGGGCACCAGGGCCTCCGCTCCCTCCTGGATGGGAGGATAGGATAACATCAAAAATTTCATCATGGCAGAATATACACAGATACGGGTATTCAGAATTTGTTGTATATGTAGTGGAAAAAAGCAGGTTACAGATCTATCAATGTAACATGATCCTCATTTAGTAAAAACGCCCATCTTTTTATGTTACTCTGTAATTCATTTGATGCTCCCTGAGCACCTACCCTTAGCAGGCATTCTTCCCTATGTATGTGGCCAAAAGGACAAAGCCCCCGTCATGGAATTTGTGTCCAAATTCTTAGAATGTCAGCCATGGTGGCACACACTATAATCCCAGCACCTGGAGGTTGAGGCAGGAGACCTGCTGCAAGTTTGAGGCCAGCCTGGGATATACAGTGAGCTCAGGCCAGCCTGAGCCACATAGATCTGTCTCAAAAACGCAAAACAAAGAACAAAACCTCCCAATTCTCAGTGTAATTTGTATTCAAATTCCTCTGAATAATCCTAGAGCCAAGTAGCTACACAAGCACCTCTACCACCCTACCTGCCCATGCTCTACCTGCCCAGCCAGCCACAGAACTTTCTCTTGTCTCCCAGCCTTCCCCATGTTTTATGCCATTGCCAGGAGTGGACTACCCATGTTCTGACCAATTACATATCAGATCTTACATCCAATGGTACTCTAATGCCTTTAATGACATCAGAGACTACATGCCCAGACCTTGGCTTTGGTTGTTTGTTTTTGAGACAGGGTTCCGCTGTGTAGTTCAGGCTGGCCCTGAGCACACTATGTAGCCCAGGCCAGCCTCGAACTCACAGCAATCCTCCTGCCTCTGCCTCCCAAGTGCTGGGATTACGGTTCTCAGCGACCACACCCAGCACTGAGGTATGTGGTACCAGGGATCGAATCCAGGACCCTGTGCTTGTGAGGCAGACACCAGAACCACTGAGCTAAATCTAAATCCCCAGCCTTGCCTTGGGATAGTGACCAGAAACCTGACAGCTTTATACAAGACACCTCTGTGAGCTCAGTCTAACATGAGCCACTGCTGCCCACCTCAGTCCCACACATGGCCAGCAGGGAACCGAGCACACAGTAGGTGCCCCTCGGTGCTGCCCAAATGCTTGAATGAGTTCACAGAAACAGCCCAGCCTGGAGGAAAACACCCCAGCACAATGCTACTCTTTAAGGAAGCTTCAGGAGCAATATTTATTTTTGACTTTCTCCTGCTCTGTAATTTTTTAAATGAAGGTGTCCTCCCAGATGCCTCCTCCACTGGTATGCACAGAGCAACACAGCCCACCCCCTTCTAGATCCACTGCCGATTCCCACCAGTGTGGGCACCACCCTGGGACGGGGCAGGGGTCAGTCACAGCCACATCCTCTGCCACCACCTTGCGACACCCAGCACAGTTACTCAGCACTGCTGGTACCCATCGGATGCAGGATGCCCCCACAGGTGGCTCTCCTTAGCCTCGCCCCCATAGGCGCAGCCAGCTCTGCCCCACAGCCCTGCCACCTCAGCTCCTCCTGGAATAGACACACAGGAAACACAGATGCCATGGAGCTGGATGCAGCCTCACGAATTCAGATGGAGCCTCACCCCAAGCCAGTGCCCGGCTGGCCTCCATACCTAGGGGCCACTCTCCCTTGAGAATGAACTCCTTCAGCAAGACAGAGGAGTCTTCCGCAGCAAAGAGCTCATCAGCTCAGTGCTCTGCTCACCAACCTTGCCTCCACAGATCCCCTGGCCCACCCCACAACAGCAGCCCTGGGCTCAAGATGCCCACACACTTCCCGCCCCCAGCCCATTGTGTTTCTCCACGACATTCCCAGTGGCCGCTGCTCCCAGCATGCAAGCTGCCAGGCGGGTCTGGCTAGACAAACCAGCTTCCGTGTCCTAAACTCAAAGGCCCGTTTGTCTGGAGACACCCGCTGGGCCTCACAGTGTCTGACATAAGGTCACAGGCTTCACCGCTGCTCGGGAACTCTGAGCAGAGAGGCAGTGTCCAAGCAGAGAACAGGAAAGGTGTCCCACATCACCAGGCACGGCTGCCGCCCCAGGCACACTGGGCCTCATGCTTGGAAACTGGGACAAGCCCGTGGTTGAGCAGAAGCCACACCTGAAAACAGGCAGACACCAAAAATGGTGAGGAGGCGGGTCCTGGGGCAGACAACACACACAGGACCTTGAACTCCTAAGACCTGGAGGCACACAGCAGACAGGGAGGGCTCTGCCACAGCCAGAACGGCGAGCTGGACTGCCCAGTCCAGGACTAAACACTCTGTTCAGATCACTAGCGGCAGCCCGCAGAATCACCATGGTGGCAAAACTACAGCACACATGCTGCAGCAGGATGTCTGTTATTCCTGAAAACTCTAGAAGTTTGCCATTACTGCTCAGACCCACACTGAAACGGAGCCCAGGACAGTGAGGACAACCGGTCAGGCCCTCAGGACAGCACTGGTGGGGACACCCGCAAGGCCCATAGAAGGCTGCTTTCAGAAAGGGCCTGACAGTTTAGGATGCGCTGGTGGAACCCAGCACCCAGCCTCCGAGGGAGTTTGTTCAGTCTGTAGCCATAACCAAGATCAGGCAAGGCAGCCTTGGGGCTGACCCCTAGCAAGGCCTTTTCATCATGGGCCCAGCCCCAAACCAGGCCCAGCAACGGGAGCAGGAGCAAGGTAAAATCTGGAACACAGCCGGGCCTGGGGCAGCCCCCAGGCAGCTCCTGCAGCTGCACCTGGAAAAGTCCCCAGAAGCAGCAGCTAAAACACTACCAAGGAGCCAAAACCAGAGTCTCAGGACCAGTGGGTCGGGAATACACAGAGATCTGGTGCAGACGGATCCTGGAAGCAAATGCAGGAAGAAAGAAGCTCACTAGATGGCCGGGGCTCAGAAGAGGAAGACGGGGGACCTGAGCACTCCAAGGCTGCCTCTCCTCAGAATCCCAGTCTACATCCACGCACCTGCACCACGGGCCTCTTCTACAGGGCTGTGTCTTCAGCCCATCTCATAGCCTGCCCACCTGAAGGTCAAATGTACTTGGTGACACACAGACCCACCAATGACGATCAGGTCCGGGGACAGGGACACCGCCATTGTCAAGCATGCCACTGGGAACCTCAGTTCAGACAGAACTGCCCTGAACTTGGCATCCTGGGATTTTTGTTGCTGTTAAATTTTACCGGGAACTGAACCCAGGGCCATTTCACCGAGCCACACCCCCAGCTCTTTTTTTCATTGTGAGAGAGGCTTTCCCTTACCCAGGTGGCCTTGAATTTAAGATCCTCCTGTCTCAGCCTCCCATGAAGCTGGATTACAAGTGTGCATTACCACATCTAGAAGCAGTATATAATTTTAAAGCAACTCTGGATAGAATGGGTTTGCATTACTCTTGATGAAGATCAATTACAGTAGCACTGAGTAACAGTACTCCCTAGAGACCAGACTATTTTAAATACTTTACGTATATTAACTTTAATCCTCCTAACAACCCAATGAGGCATACAATTTTACTATGCCTACTTGACATATGAGGAGAGATATTAAGTACTGTAACCTGCTCAAGGTCAAGTCAAACTCCAGCAATTTAAAACCATAGTCTGAGCTTTTCACCACACTTTGAGGGCTGCCTCCTTCTCATTTTGTGGTGCTGGGGATTGAACCTAGGGCCTTGAGCATACAACATAAGCTCTGTAACACTGAATGACATCCTCAGCTCTTTGTATCTTAAAACAGGGTCTTGTTAAGTTGGCCAGGTGGCCCTGAACTCAGGATCCTCCGGCCTCAGGCTCCTGAGTGCCTTAATTATGTGCGTGTGACACCATATCCAGTTCCGCCGGTCTCCTCCTGATCAGCACCACCCCGTGGTCTCTAACAGAACTCTGTTCTCTTTCTCTGGTTCAGCTTGCTCTCTCGAACTCTGTATCTTCACTCAAGCCTCTTTAAAGTACCCCTTCTTTCTTCTCAAATTGGCAAACTCCTATTCATCCCTTTAAATCTGGCATAGAAAGCCTCCTCTTGACCTCCTCTGGGGCTCATTTCACCTTGATCTCTAAACTCTCTCCTGCCTCATGCTAAACTTCTCCAATCTTCTAATCCCGGTTCTGAATTGGAGTTGCTTTAGGTGGGCAGATGCCTCAACCTCAGCAAGCTCCTGAAGGATGGGCTCCCTCTTCTACAGAAAAAAATGAGACATGCTGGGTATGATGGCACACATTTGTAATTCTAGCCCTGGGGAAGCTGAGGCAGGAGATCACTGAGGGTTCAATGCCGGCCTGGACTACACAGCAAGAGCCTTTCTCAAAAAAAAAAAAAAAAAAAAAAGAAAAAGAAAGAAAGATTGCTAAGCAGAAAGTGCCTAGTCTGGTGTTTGGCATACAGTTAGCAATCGATAGTAGGCTACAGAATTACTTTTGCATTCCCACAAAGTGACCAGCAATGCGCTGCCACTCCGTCTCTTTGGCTTCCTCACAGCAACTCTGGGGCCCAGCCTGGGTCAGCTGCCCAGTCATACAAGGGCTTGGAATTGAGACTTAGGAAGAAAAGGATTTCCCCAAGGTCTCAAGGTAGAAGGGAACAAGTACCACAGGCTTTTGTGTGAAGGCTTGTGTCCTCCCTCTCCTGAGAAGACCCTCCAAACTGGATTCCCAGTTACCCTGCTGGGAAGAACGCAGAGGGTGCAAAAATCAGGGTCAGTATGGTATGTCCATCACCTATGTGATAAGGGCTCAGACTCATTTCCCACCCCCAGCTAACTGCTTTACCAGTGCCCAAATGCACCCTGCATGCCACGCCAGGGTTCACGGTGCACACAAGGATGCACAGAAGGGAGGAAGGTCAGAGCTGCAAGGACAAGAAAAGGAATCAACTAAACTTCCATCTTCAAGGAAAGAAAGGAATAGAGAACAAAACTATGAAGACATTTCATATGGAAAGCAAAAGCTGACCAAGTAAAAATGTGCAGGTGTATGTACCAGAAAATGCAAGAATGAGTATATACATGTGCACAGGTGTGCCATGAGTGTGTAAGCACAGTGGATTTCTGAGCACTGGCTGGAATATGAGCCAGAGCTGGTAAGAGGGCTTGAAGATAAGTGAATGCAGGGTACCAAGGGCGGGGGTGAACTACATGGGGGTGGAGGTGGGAGCATGAAGGACGGAATGTATAGCCAGCGCCCTGGCTGCCAGCATAGGACTGTCTGAAGTAGTCAACCTGCTCCTTTTGGAAGCCCTAGCCTCATTCACATAATCAGGAAAAAACCCAGAAATTGTCATGCTCCCTGAAGCAAGAGTTATTAAGGAATCAAACATAGGGTTTCCTTAGCTTTCCTGTCAATCTCTGCTCTAGACCGATCAGAGCCCTGATGCCTCCCAGAGGATCCCTGACTGGATTCTTCTCCCGGAACTACAAATCCCACCACCTTTTCCAGCCCCCCACCACGCACCCCGCTGAATTCGCAGGCCAGATCTAGCCCTAAGGTCACCCCAGATCCCTGCTTCTGCCCCTTCACAAGGGAACGTGGCACCTGGGTCACCAGTGCTCAGCAATCCAGCCTCTGAGGCCTTCCCCTGCTGCACTGGGCCGCCCGGAGAATCCTCGGGCACTGGCAGCCTCCCTCCCATTTCACAGCCCAGGCAGGTACAGCTTCCACCCCTCCAGCTCCAACTCCAACTCCCGGGGCCTGCATTGGGGGAGAAGGGCGAGCCCTCCCCTCCCAGGGGTGGAGGAACCAGAGGGGCTGCATTCCAGAGGTGGGGGAGGGGCTGCAAAGAGGGGGCGCAGAGACAAGTGGGGGGGGAGGGCGGGACACAGTGCTGAGGGTAAAAAGAACAGAGGCCCAGGAATGAAGAACACGGAGACCCAAGGAGAGACCAGGGAGACCCAGGGGGAGAGCAGGGCGACCCACAGTAGGGCCAACAGGGGGACTTAGGAAGAGAAGAGGAAGGCCCCGGAGAGCGCAGAGGCGCCGGCAGACAGCAGAGGGGAGGGAGACACCGGAGGGGCAAGACTGCAGCTGGGAAGACCCTGGGACCGCGGTGGGTGAGACTGGGAGCCAGTCACCGGGAGGCCGCTCCGAGGGAAAAAAGTGGAGATGAAGACGCGGGCGCAGCGACTGGGGACTGGGCACACCGGGACGGGACAGGGCGCAGGGCGGTGGCGGACTGAACTTTAGGAGTGGGTGCGAGCTGACCGTCCTCTCCGGGCAGGTTAGCCGCACCCGGGCCTTGGGGCACTGCTCGGCGGGGGAAGGGCACCGCCGCCCCGGCCCCTCCTGGGCCCGCGCTCGCGCCCTAGGGGGCGGGGGCCCCCCAACTCGCACCCGGTGCGTCCCGGAACCGCACGTGCGTCCGGGCGGCCACCGAGCCGGGGGCGCGTCGGCTGCGGGCGTCCCGCCGGCGGGGCGGGGGCGCCGGGGCGGGGGCCGGCCCGGACCTGCCCGGGGCCGGGGGCCGTGGGAGGCCGAGGGCCGCCCCCAGAGCGCGTCCGCGTCGGAGGGTGGCGGCGAGGCGGGACCGCGGCGGGAGCGTCCCGCGAAGGGAAACTTTGCATGGGGGGGTGGGCCGACGGGCTGCGGCTCAGGTGCGGCGGGAGGAGGGGGCTCGGCGCCGCGCAGTGGGGCGCGCCTGCCGCGGGGTAGACGCGGGGAGGAGCCGCCGGGCCTGCGGGGGGGCCAGCTGAGGCTGCGGGTGCGGCAGGTGGGGGCGCGGCCGGGCCCCGGCCCCCCGGGACCGCCCAGGTCCGCGCGCCGGACGCGAGGGTAGGGCGTGGGGCGCGGGGAAGGGGCGGCGCGGAGGGCGGCAAGGGCCCGGTTTCACTCACCGCCGATCCAGGGGCCGTCGGTCCGCATGTCCCCCCGCGCCGCCGAAGCCGCCGCTCCCGCCACCGAGTCCCGGTCCTGCTCCCGCCACCGCCGCCAAAGCTGGAGCCGGAGCTGGAGCCCGAGCCGCCGCCTCTGCCGCCTCTGTCGCCGCCGCTCCCGCTCCCGCGCCAGCCCCGGCCGCGCGCCCGCGCCCGCGCCCCTGCCCCTGCCGTGCGCGCCCCCGGCACCGCCCCTCCCCGCGTGCACTCTCGCTCGTAGAGCCGCTGAGCCGCGTAGGCCCAGAGAGGCCACAACCCAACCCTCAGTCTAAACCCACGGCAACGCCAGTTTTGATTTTAAACCCCGGATATGAGCACGAACAGACCCCACCTCCGAGACTAAGTCCAGATCCTTCTAGTGGCTTCCAAATCCCAGTATGTGCCTTATACTGTTCCAGGACCCCTTTGCCTCAACCCATACTGGCCTCAAACCCACCTTTAAATCCCGTTTTGGGTCCAAGCCCATACATCTGGTTTGAAATTGCTACAGTAGTATTTTTTTCTGAAACCCTATACTGTATGGCCACGAATATCGATTCTGACTCTAAACCCTTTTGATTATTTAGACCTCCCCTAAGCTTGATAGTGACACAAACCTCGACCCTAAATGGACACTAGTACCAATGGCTGTCCCTAAATGAAGCCTAATGTCGAACAATTACCTTCCACTGGACCCCAACATGCTTCCCAACTACAAGTCTCAAATACGAATACCATACTTTCATTTCAGCTCTAAAGCAACACATTTTCTGAATTTAGATTATCAATTTCAACTCCAGACTTGGGATACAGTCACCAGAAAAGGAACCCTAACATAGATTCTCCCCTCAAACCCCACCTATCTTGGTGAAGGACCCTAATCTGACTCATCTCTAACAATAATCTTTTGCTTTGTTTTGAGCCAGGATCTAGCTATGTGGTTCAGTCTGGCCTCAAACTCACAGTGATCCTCCTGCCTCAGCCTCCCCAGTGCAGCCATTATAGGCAAGCACTACTTCGTCCAGCTCCAATGGTCTTGGAACCCAAGACAGACACATTGGCTTTGCAGAAACTCCCATATTCACCTACTCTCCTCTTTTCTGGCCTAGCGTCAGCCCTATTCAGAGGTTGAGCAAAACCCCAATATTTATACTAATTTCTTCTGGTACAAATTGGTCCTTGAATTCAACACTGGATGATGCCCCCAAATTGAATATAAACCTTGCTATTGAGTTTCTGACACCTCACATTAAACTTAAATGCTGACCCTATACATATCTGGACTACACCAATAACCAGCCTGAAAATTTAATCCAAATCCCAGTGCTTGTAGAATTGGTAAACTCTAGACAGGAGACAATCTTGGAACCAGAGTCCCTGGCTTCAGACTCCCCTACCCCGGTCCATGCTACCATCGCAGAGTCGCTCCAGCCCTTCCCTGTCCTCAACCCCGCCTGTCCCTCCCCAGTTAGGCTTCACTCTAGTAAGACTCTGTTAGGTTTCTGGTCTTTGGTGGGGTCTGACTGATACAATCAGGGGTAGTTTTTGTTTTGTTTTGGATTGTGTTTTGTTTTGAAAGAGGCTTCATTTTGCAGTGCTGGCTGTGCTTGAACTCATTATGTAGCCCCAGCTGGCCTTGGACCTGTGGATTCCTCCTCTCCTCAGCCTCCAGAGTGCTGGGATTACAGGCTGGTGCCACCGAAACCCAACCTAGGTGAATTTGAAGCCAGGTGAGAAATAGAATTTGAGGATCATCAAGGTACCTGGATCTGGGGATCACAGTGGTAATGTGCAGGGCAAGGTCGTTTTGGGTTCAGGGATCTGGGCTGAGGCCTCAAATTCTGGTTATCACCTAATTCACAGCCTGCTTTTGTCCGGAGCTTGGATTCAGAAGCAGTGCGTGTGCGCCCCCTGGTGTGTAAAAAGGGGATGGGACCAGCTCCAGTGATTCTAGGTACACAATTCTGTCAGGGTGACCAACGGATCAAAAATGAGTACTCCATTCAGTGGTTTTTCAATCACTGGTAATTTTGGTGTGCCATGGGTGAGCTACTGCAAGTTTTATGCATCCCTAGGCATTTTTTGGCCTATTTTTTAGAACTTTGAGAGTTCATCCTCCCACCCCCATTTTACAAAGTATATTTTCCAGACAATTATGCCTGCTCATTGCTGACTAATGAAAACGGTCCTTCCCCTGGACTGCACTGGCCCACACTCCCCACAGGCTACTCTTTCTCTGGTTCCTTTGCTGTCTCCTCTTCAGCAGTTCTGGACCTCTGTCTTTGGCCTCCCCTTTCCTCACTCTGCCCCCTTGCCCTGGACTTTCTCAATACTCCCAGTCAGTCTGGGACTCTCCACTGAACTCTGATTTAAGTACCAAGAGCTTCCTGTGTGTCACTCCTGAATGCCCCTCAAGTAAACAGAGTCCACATCTTTGCAGCCTGGTCTGCTCCCCTTGATCCTAAGCAAGGACATCTTTGGTCACTCAGCCACTGGGCCAGAAAAGCAGAGACTGTCTCCCTGGCACTCCTGTCCAGTCAGGCATCCATCCTGCAGAATTTGAAAATAAAAGAGGGAAACAAACTGTGTGGCTCCGTGAAGCACACATACAGGGAATTTCTTTTGCTTTTTGGTATGAGGGATCCAACTCAGGACCTAACACTTCCAAGGCAGGCTCCAGAACCACTGAGCTAAGATCCCAGCCCAAGACTTTCTGATTTTTAGGTTTCAGCCCACACAAAGCCCAAATGGCCATAGAATCTCCAGTACATTGTCATACAATAATGTCTCTTGAGACTTGCTGTAGTTTGAGTGAGTTTCAGTACCTTGAAACCAGCAGTTCCTCCAGGAAGCCATACCTGAGCCCTGGGATGGGTAGGGCTTTGCCCACCTCAGCTGTAATCTTTTCTCGCTTTGTAGTTCAGGCTGGCCCTGAGCTCACTATGTAGCTTAGGCAAGCCCTGAACTCAGCAGTCCCCCTGCCTCTGCCTCCTGAGTGCTGGGATTACAGGCACGAGTCACCACGCCCAGTATTGTTGTATGTGGTTATGGGGGTGGTACCAGGGACCTTGTGCTAGCTAGGCAGGTGCTGGAACTACTGAGCTAAATCTCCAGCCCTCGCCTGTAATCTTTGAGGGTCATTGCTATCTGAATCTGTGCTCTTCTTCCTCCTCACTTACAGACCATGGGCTCCCTGAGGATAGGAGTGATTCTTGCCTTATCCACTGCCATATTCCCAGACCCAGCACAGGGGCCCAACACAGCCTAGGCACATGTTATGTTTTTGTGAAAGGAATGAAAAGATGGTTTTCTTCCTTCTTTGCTCAAGGCAGCACCAGATATGAATGATCAGGTGAAAGAAGAGGTCCCTGAGCAATCTTTACAGACTTTCTAACTTTTTCTCCTGTGGATTTGCCACATCCTGGTAGAGGGGTTTGTGATGTTTTCCACCCCGTGGACTTGCTAACTTGGAGCCCAGGAAGTCTGAAACTCTGGCCTGGTGAGCCTGACACTGCAGGGGAAGAGGGCGGGTCACCTGCATCCCTGTATGAATGCAACAGACCCCACAGAGGTCTCAGAATCTCATCCCATTGATCTCTAGCCCTCTGCTTACCCATCTTGGTCCTTGGCTGGCAAGCGTGTGAGAGAACAAGGCAGGAGAATGCCTCGAAGGTGTTCAGATCTCAGCATTTCCATTGCTAGAACTAACTGGACACAAACCCCACATTTCATGAAACCCAGGCGGCTGGTCCTAGGAGAGTTTGACAGTCCATGAAGGAAGTGAGCCATGGCTCTGTCCAGATTGCCAAGCTGTGAGCATAAGGTCTATGGGGAGCTGCCCTGCTGCCCTATTCCTGGGCCTGGCAGGGAGGGGCGTCCTTGTGTTCATCTGTGAAGGCCGAGTGATGCCACGTGGTAGCTGTGTGTCTGCTGTGTTCCAGCCCCAGGGTACAGGGTGAGGGGAGGACCAGATGTCACTTCCCAGTCCCTGTTCACCCTTTGTCCAGAGCCTGGGCCCACCGGACATCCCTGACACTCGTGATGTCAATACATTTCTTGGTTGGTCTAAATCTAATTAAATTCAGCTTGAATCCCCACCCACCAGATCAGCAAGACTTCCATGTCACTATAGCTTCCTCCTCTGCTCCCTGCAGAAGCCCAAGAACTCTATAGGTTTGCATATCCCCAAGACAGTCGGTCTGTGCTCCTGGGCCCAGCAGGGAAACAATAAAGTATTTCTCAGTGGCTGTGGCAGGTAGCAGCATCACTCCATGGGGCTTTCCCCATCTGCGAGGTCTGGTCTGCGGGCTCTGTCAAGGGGGCCTCTTCCATAGACTGCCAATCACAGCCCTTGGTCTCTGGCACTTTCTGTCACACAGAGCCACTTTCCTAGGGTGGTGGTGGGGTGGTGGAGAGTACTGTTCTCCCTCCCTTCTCCATCTGGATGGTCAGCTCCCTAGAACCAGTGCTGTCCTCCCTCTGAGCTGTCAGAGAGAAAGTTCAGACGCAAGAACTACAAAACGGACTGTTTACCTTCCTAGGTACACTGCTTACCTCCCAGGATGGGAGCGAAAAGGCCAAGGCCTTAGAACATAAAAGCCTGGCTAGTGTCTTTCATTCCTTCCAACTGAGTCACTGTGGTGGTGGTAGAGGGTGATACAGGAGCTGAGTTTTTAACAGAACAAGCCATTGAGTCACCACACTTTCTTGAGAAAACAGGAGCCACCACACCAGGACTCCCTCGTGTCCCCACTACCGAGTCTGCAGAGCTGCCCACATTTGCTCCTTCTTCTCTCTCTCTGTCTCTCCATTCTGGCTGCAAGGAGAATGGGATTCGCCATAGAACAGAAGCTGAGGCCTCTGTGCTCCTTCAGGGCTTTGCTTCCCTAGTCCCCGCCCACTGCATCCTCAGTTTCATTCCCAGGGCTCCCAGTCTGCTCTCCCCTCTCTCCAGCCAGATTCCCTCCCGCAGCCCCTCCCTCCTGGAGTGGGAGAGGCCTGAGCGCTTCTCCGCTGTCCTTCCTAAAGAACACACCCTGGGGCTGGCTGTTTCTACACGGTATCTTCATCCTTCCATCCAGTACTGGTACAGACAGACAGCTCCTTGACATCTTCATAACCATGAGCATCTCCTATAGACTCCTAGGTCACCTTTTTTTAAACTGTTACATACGGGGCTTTGTTCTCATCCCAAACTGCACCTCTGTGGCTGTTCCTTGTCTGCTGTGCCTGGTGGGAACTGGTCTGTCCCATCAGCCCTCTGGGCTGGCGATCTCTGGTTTTCATAATTCAGCAGCTCTCTCCTTCCTTCACTTTCCTCTGTATCCAGCTCAGGCGCCAAGGCCTGATACCTTCATTCTAGTCACTATCCCAACCCTCTTTGCCTCTCTGCCATGAATGAGTCCTGTCTACTTTCTTCCACCTGTACTCAAGCAACTGAGTGACTTCCCAGGTCACATGGATTTTTTTTTTTTTTTTTTTGCAGTATTGGGATCTGAACTCATGACCTTGAGTTTGCCAGGCAGGCAGTGGCACCACTGAGCTATGGAATTCCCAGCCCCACATGGCTCATTTTTGAAGAAATGAATGAGTCAGGTACTTCACAGAGCAGGCACCTACCTTGGTAGGAAGTAGGAAACTCCGGGTATACACACAAGGGGCCACGCCCCCTTGGCCAGAGCTGGACAAGGAGCACCAAGGTTCAGCTTCCCTATGAGGCAACAAACATCTCTCTGAGCCTACTGAGGTTTCTGAGCCCTTGGCTCTTCCTTGAAGGTGGGGTGGAGCCCGTAGGGGCTCTGAAGATTGAACTAGGGCCACTATATTTGCAAGGTAGGTGCAGAACCACTTAAGCTAAATCCCCAGCCCAGCAATGGCATTCCAGGAAGTGCAGTGGGGCTTTTGGCAAGGGGCTTGGAGCTGCACAAGTGCCAGTGAGGGACTCTGCCAGGCCTTCAAGGTCTCCCCCACATGCTGACAGCACCACTCATGCCTCAAGACAGACCAGGCTGCTAGGGTACAGCCTGGCATTTGAAGAACTATAAACCTGGGTCCAAGTAGTACTTAAGGCACTTTGTGTGGTGCTGAACCAGTCACTTCCTTTCTCCAAGCCTCAGTTTTCTTTTCTGCAGAAGAGGATAATGCTTACTTTGCAAGATCATGAAAATGTTATGAGACTGGTGTTCATAAAGTGGGTTTTTGTTTTTTGAGACAGGGTCTTTCTTTGTAGTTCAGGGTGGCCCTGAGCTCACTATGTAGCCCAGGCAAGCCTCAAACTTGGCAATCCTCCTGTCTCTGCCTCCTGAGTGCTGGGATTACAGGCGTGAGCCACCACACCCGGCACTGTGGTATGTGGTATTGATTGCTGGTGGGCGTGAGTCACCACGCCCAGCATTGTACGTGGTTACCGGGGATCGAACTCAGGACCTTGTGCTTGCAAGGCAGGTGCCAGAACCACTGAGCTAAATCTCCGGCCCAATAAACTGGGCTTTTGAAAATAGAAGCTGTCTCGTGATCATTAGAATTAGCATAATCAAATCTCAGTAGCACCAGTTTGGAGAAGCATTTAAGAACTTGCCAGGGGCTGGAGTGATTCCTTTGCCTGCCTTGCAAACACAAGGTTCCTAGTTCAATCTCCGGTAGCCACTTACCACAATGCCGGGTGTGGTGGCTCACACCCACCAGCAATCAGTAGCACACACCACAGTAATGCCAGGTGAGGTGGCTCACACCCATAATCCCAGCATTTGGCAGGTTGAGGCAGGAGGATTGCTGTGAGTTTGAGGCTTGCCTGGGCTACATAGTGAGCTCAGGGCCAGCCTGAACTACAAAGCAAGACTCTGTCTCAAAATCAAACAAAAAAACTCTTGCCAGGTGTGGTGGTACATGCCCATAGTCCTAGCACTCAGGAGGCTGAGGCAGGAGGATTGCCCTGAATCTGAGCTCAGAATGGACTACATAATAAATTCAAGGCTAGCCTGAACTACATACCCTGCTTCTAAATACATAAATAAAGTAAATGCCAAACACTCCAAGACCCATATCCTGGTTAGTCCTCAAACTACTGTCTGAATGGAAGGCCATCTTTTGTTATCATTCAACCTCCTTGTGCATGTGCCCTCTTCCGAATCAACCTCCCAATTCTCCCTCCCCAGCCTCCTACTGCACTCCCAGCCCTTTCAGACTTCCTCCTTCCAGGCCCTGCCTCACTGAGGAGCAGAACACTCTCAGGGGAGGCTGCCATTCCGCAAACACAGAGCAGTGAGGCGGGGCAGCGCCTTCTCACTTTCCAAAGCCACTCCCAGATCATTATTCCTGCAGCCTCACGGAAAAATCCCTGCTCACTTAAGGCTCATGCCATCTGGCTCTTGCAATTCATTCATGCAACCAAGATTTATCGAGTGCATCTCCCCCCCATCTTCTTTTACAGTGGTTCAGGTGACTTACTAAAAACAAACAAGCAAACATGTAATAAAGGATGTGGCACATAATGGAGTGACTATAGATTTGTAAATAAATGTATTCATTTAAAAACACTTCATTCAGGTTTACCTCTTCCCAATTTTCCCTTCAGAGGTAAGTTTCATCTCACTTAAACAAGGAAGTAGATTAGCCTTATGCCTCCCTTGAGTTGTTCAATCAGAAATGGATCCACCATTTTAAATGTCCTTCTGATCTTGGCAGGGGATCACATTTCATAGTGTGGGTCACCAACAGAAATAAGAGATGTCCCGCTGCTCCCTCTGTGGGCCCCAGTAGCTCCCTACCCCTTCATCACATCCCGTTCTTATTCTCCCCAAGACAATCACCTGAGTTTGGGCTGCTGTGTGTGAGTTGCTTTAATGAAGGGCAGTGTATTTAAAAGGATTATACTGGGCATGGTAATGCACATCTATGATCTCAGCTACTTCTGAGGTTGAGGCAGGAAGATCATAAGTTTGAGTCCAGTCTGGGCCATTTAGTGAGACTTTGTCTCAAGGTAAGCAATAAACAGGGCTGGAAATGTAGCTCAGTGGTACAGCACCCCTGGACTGGGTTGGGCTCAGGTAGGATAGAAGAAATAAAGATTGGTAGAAGAAAGACAAGCTCATTTTTTTGGTCACCCTTACTACCTTAAAACTTTGGGTTTGATCCCCACGCAGCTTGGGCTGCAGGCATCATGTAAGGAGTATCGGTATTGCTAAGATTATTACCTGTAAGTTTACCAGTTCTATTGCATCCACCATCAAGTCTGAATAGCCCAAGATAAGAGTCACTAAAATAATTTTCAGGAAACAGGGACACAGAGCTGCCCCATTTTCCAAGCCCTGTTCTAGACGACCTGCAGTGATGTCCTGAAGTCTCCAGGTATTGCCTAAACCTATGGTCACCTAAGGTTCCTGGAAAAGCAGAGCTCTGAAGACCAGGGCCCACCCCAGGGTGAAGTCTTGCCAGGTGGGTTCCTGAGATGGGCATCAAGGCTGTCCCACTCCCAAGGAAGACCAGTCATGTCATGGGACCCAAATCACCCTCAGGCTGTAAAGATTCCCCTGGGGCTATAAAACCAGAATCAAGAGAGTGAGTGATCAGGCCCTGGTCCCTCTCAGCAAATCCCTCAGAACTGACCTCTGCTTTGCCAAGGAGGCTGGTCTGAACCCTCCAGTTGCAAGCTGCAGTTCTTTCTCATTCACTTTTCTGACTGTACCTAATAAATCTGCTTGTGCTTCCCTCTGATGGATCCTGAAGTTCTTTTTCCATGATGAGAGTCAAGATCCTATTTGGCAGGCCAGATTGAGGTCTCCATCTCCACTTTTGGGAGACCTCCTTGGGACCTGTCCAATGATAGGCATCCCAGTACTGCTCTGCCCCCCCCCAATCAAATGCTACTGCTATTGGCACCCTCCTGTCCTCCATTCTATATCCTTTCCCTGAATTGCATTGGTCCATCAGCCCTCCTCTGCCAACACTCGCAGGATTTCTACTTTCAGAAAACCCTTCCCTTCTCCACCAGGATGGAGTCTATCTCCTCGGAGTCTTTCCCTTCCCATATTCAGTTGTCTGACTGTTCTAGAGACCTGTCTTGGTCAGTAAGGCAAAGATCATTCTGTATCTTGTTCTTCAAGGCAGGTGAGGGCTCTTCACCAGGGCTTTCTTTTCAATATTCAGTATTCCTGATTTGTTTAAATATGGAAACTGCAAAAGAAAATGCTTTCATATTCATTGCTTAAAGACAGACTTACCTTTTGGGTCTAGTACATTCTAAAGCCATATTGAGAAAGGAAATAATTCCTTAACTGCCTCCTTATTAGCAGTATGTCTTCTCTCTTCCCTGAGAATCAGTAAATCGGATTAGCATGGCAAGGGTAGATGTCTGTTCCTTTCTTGATCCCCTTTGGGGTTTGTTTGAATAAGAATATGGTTGTAGTCCCTTTAATGGCTTTGCAGTTATTCACAAAAGAGGCCTTGATGGTTTGATTTTGAGAAGCCTCAATTACATTCTTGCCAAGGGCTAATATCAATTTGGGGATGATATATTCTTCTAGTTAAACAAATTAAAGATAAGTGTAGGAATAAACAGAAAAAAATGGAAACAGGGACAGTAATCAAGACAGCGTGGCTATAAGGATAGTCATATAAATCAATGGAACAGAAGTGAGTGACCAGGAATAAATCCTTATCTTTATGACAAATTGATTTTTGAGAAAGACGCTAAGGCCATTCAGTGGAAAAAGGACAGTCTTTTTAACACGTGATTCTGGAAGAATTGGATATTCACAGGTAAAAAATATGACTTTTAATAAACCCTCATTCAAAATGAGTTAGATGCCAAAGTAAGAGCTAAAACTACAAAACTCTTAGAAGAAAACATAAAAATACATGTGCATGACTTTGAATTAGACCGAGCTCTTAAGGACATCAAAAGCACAAATAATAGAAGAAAAAGATTAATTGGATTTCATAAATGGAAGGAAAAGGTGCCGAAATTGGAACACCAGTGGCAAGACTTTAACGGAGGTGAAAGCTGCTGGGCTATCATGAACAAAGGCGAGAGAGAGAGAGAGAGAGAGAGAGAGAGAGAGAGAGAGAGAGAGAGAGCGAGAGCGCATTGGGAAGAGGAGTGGGGTTTTTATGTGGACTTGGGGGTTGGGAGAGCACTGTCACAGATAGAGACCAACTTGCCCTGAGTGGCAGATTAGGGAGTTTCCTGGTAGTCTGCCCCTTGGTGCATGCAGGAAAGGGAGCCATTTTGGATCTGGCACAGTTTAGGGGCCCTTTAATAGGATGGTGACTCTAACAATAGACTAAAGCTTTTCAGTTAAAAAACCATCAGCCAGGGCTGGAGGGTTGGCTTAGTGGTTCCAGTGCCTGCCTTGCAAGCGCAAGGTCCTGAGTTCGATCCCCGGTTACCACATATAATGCTGGGCGTAGAGACTCACGCCCACCAACAATCAACACCGCATACCACAATGCTGGGCGTGGTGGCTCACGCCTGTAATCCCAGCACTCGGGAGGCAGAGACAGGAGGATTGCTGAGTTTGCGGCGGCTTGCCTGGGCACCATAGTGAGCTCAGGGCCAGCCTGAACTACAACACGAGACCCTGTCTCAAAAAAGCAAAAAAAAAAAAAAGCATCAACCAGGCATGGTGGCACATGCCTGTGAACCCAGCACTTGGGAGGCTAAAGCAGGTGGAATGCCATAAATTTGAGGCTAGCCTGGACTATATAGTGAGACACTGTTTTGTAAAACAAACCAAACCAATACAAAACAAAACAGAACACCATCATCCAAGCGTGGTGGTGCATACCTGTAATCCCAGTGCTCAGAAAGATGAGGCAGGAGGATGAAGAAGAGTTCAAGACTAACCCAGGTTATGTAGTGAGATTTTGTCTTGGTCACCTCCAAAAAGAAACAAAAAGAAACAAAAAACCACCAGTGAAAAGACTAGTTGGGAGAAAACTGATTTTTTGTTTTTTTGAGACAGGGTCTTGCCATGTAGTCCAAACTGACCTTGAACTCACTATGTAGCCCAAACTGGCCTCTAGCCCACAGTGATCCTTCTGCCTCAGCCTCCTGAGTGCTGGGTTTACAGCACACCTGGCTTCAAAAAATATTTATAGGGCTGGAGGGTTAGCTCAGTGGTTCCGGCACCTGCCTCGCTAGCGCAAGGTCCTGAGTTCAATCCCCGGTAACCACATACAATGCTGGGTGTGGAGACTCACGCCCACCAGCAATCAATACCGCATACCACAGTGCTGGGCGTGGTGGCTCACACCTGTAATCCCAGCACTCAGGAGGCAGAGGCAGGAGGATTGCTGAGTTCCAGGCTTGCCTGGGCTACATAGTGAGCTCAGGGCCAGCCTACACTACAAAGCGAGACCCTGTCTCAAAAAAAAAAAAATTTATAAATCACTTATCAGATAAAAAGCTATGACCAGATACCACATCGCACCCACTGACATGGCTATCCTCAATAAAATAGGCAATAATAAGTGGTGAGGGTGTGGAGGGACAAGAGCCTTGGGAAATAGGGACAACCTCTCCCCGATGCTGAGGGTTGAGCTCAGGCTTTGTGGATCCTATGCAGGTGCAGCACCACTGAGATACATTCCAGGCCCGAGAACTGCACTTCTGGGCTATGCAACGAGTCCCAAAACTAGAGCTCTCATGTATACATTGCTTGTGGGAACATGCAGTGGTGCAGCACTTTGGAAAGCAGCTTGTCAGCTTCTTAGCATCCATTTACCACGTGACCCTGCAGTTTCATTTCTAGGTATTTGCTCAAAAGAAATGAAAACATATGTTTCCAGAAGGATTGAGATGCGAATGTTCATAGCAGCATGATTCAGAACAGCACAAATGTACAAACAAGCCAAATGGTTATCGTTTGGTGGATGGATAAACAAAACGTAGTACATTCATACTGTAGAGTACTATTTGGCAACAAAAAGGAAAGAAGTCCTGATCAATCCAATAGATGAACCTCAGAAACAGGCTCAGTGAAAGACGCCACACACAAAAGGCGTGTGTATGATTCTGTTTATATAAAATAAAAAAGAAAAAGGCAAATCTACAGAGATGGCAAGTAGATTAGTGGTTGAGTGGGAAAGGCAAGCGACTGGAAGTGAGCACATCCTTTTGGGGTG
>PVIC010004049.1:0-64722 GCA_004025085.1 Thryonomys swinderianus | reverse complement strand
GGAGGGGAGAGAGAGGGGGAGAGGGAGAGGGGGAGTTAAACATATTAGGAGGTTTTAATGGCCAGGTCTTCAAATGAAGAATACATTATCTACCTACATTTCTCTACTCAAAACTCTCCCATGGTGAGAGTTAACAGCAAAGGAGTACGGGTGTGCAGTCCAACACCAGGGACACAGATAAAAGGGAATGAAATAATAGTCCAAATCCGCCCAGTACCCTTTGTGTGATGGGTACAATGAGAGAACTTCTTCCGAATCTTGGGCCCATCCAGAGTTCAGCGATGGTCAGAGCATGGCCTCTGAGTGATGCCTGTGATATCTCGCGATGGGAGCACATATCTGTGCGGGTCTTTGCTTCACATTCCCTGGACTGTTCTTCATTATCTGAGGACACGCCCTTGACTACCGATGCTCTTTGAGAAGCCCTCTGCTCAAACCTCCCTGTAAAGTGAAATGGCACTCCAAGGGAAAATTTGTAAAATATTTCAATGTTTATTCACTTAAATGCACGGAGTACTCATGTTACCTACATTTCCTATAGTTTATTCCTTTAATAACATTAATAATGTTTATGGACATTTTTGTAGTTTTCAAGTCACTTTAACATGAAAACTCCCATTTGTGAGTTGTGTCTTCATGGAAGGTACACAGTGTTATGCACATATTATAGACAAACCACTCAATAGTAAGGGACAGGGTTGCCTCTCTGCTAGAGAGGCACTGTAGCAAGATTTCAGAGGAGTCTTTGGTACAATTTCAAATCAGATGAACTTGGAGATTAGTTCATTCAATTCAGTGATAATTTTGAGAACCTTGCTTGTTGAAATAAAACTTACATCAAAAGGAAGAACTTAGTTAAACTCCTGATATGTTACCTAGAGTTCACTGAACACTTATTTTAGGTTTCTATGTTAATTACCAAAATTATAAGAGGTTCAAAGATCAACTTTTTATCTATTTCACAGAGATATAGATCCAGCTTCAGTGACTGGTAGAATAAAGATTTGGGAAACAAGAGGATAAGTCAACTGAGTTTGTTATCTCAGGAAGAGGATGACTAATATCTACCCACACTAGATGGACAACAGTCAGAACATCCAAATAGCTCAATGAAGACCAGACTTCAAAGAAAATTGTAGCCAGAGATATGATAATTACATTATTTAAGAAAAAACACATTATGTAGGAAATAGAACTTGAAAGTAACATGTACAAGGAATCTTCAGTTAAATTGCCAGGTGACTTCATATGAAAAATCATTGTTCTCAGAAGCCAAGAGCTAATGAGGATCAGAAAGAAAAGGGAATAATTCTTCATTTAGCCAAACTAAACTTCAAAAATGAGAGGAAAATTCAGACATTTCCAGTTATAAGAAATTTAAGAGAAATAATTACTAGCAAATTTAAAAAGTAGTAAAAAAAAAAAAGGAAACAAAAAATGTCCTTCATACTAACATGAAAGTAAATAGACAATCACTGAAATCAATATGAAGAAAAGAGCATCAGAAAAGGCAAATACGTATGCAATTACAATAGACATAATAAATATATTTTTGTTTAAAATTTCTTATTTAAAGAACTTCATGAGGGTTAGTTATACTGCTGTGCTGGCAAGCTTATAAAGTATAAAATGTAATTCAAATGTTAATAAAAGCACAAAGAAAGAATTGGCTATTGATGTAAAGCTAATATTAATCTGAATTTAATTACTTTAAATTAATGTCATCATTCCAGAGAGAAACTGCTGAGAAAGTATCTACACACACATAAACACATATATACCACACACACACACACACACACACACACACACAATCTTTGACTTTCTAGAGTCAAAGACACTAGAAAACCTAATGAAGCACAAAAGAAGACAGCAATGAACGAATAGAAGGAAGAAAACAAGCAGGCATGGTGGTGCATGTCCGCCAGCCCAGGTATTCAGGAAGACAAAGCAAGAGGAACACAAGGTTATAGACAGCCTGGGTGATATAGGGAGACACTGTCCCCAAAACAAGATATTCAAGGTCCTTGGTTCAGTTTGCTACATCACCAAAACTAGAAAGGAAAAAAAGAAAGACTGAAATAGAATTTAAAATGGCAGACATAAATGCACTTTTATCAAGTGTCTTAAATGTAAATATTATCTACGTTTCATTTTTAAAAGTCATTATCAAACCCTACATTATATGCAAAAGATAGATTTTAGGTTTAAAGACACAAATACGTTAAAGGTAAAAGTGTGAGAAGATATATATCATTAAAATAGTTGCTAAGAGGGGTAGAGGTAGAATGGCTGTACTAACAGAAAATAAATAAATAAATAAACAAAACATATAGTTCCTATACAAATATTGGGGGGGGGAGAATTTAGGTCAAAGCTTCCTACCAGAAAGCCTGGCATTTAACAGGATTAGAAATGATGATTGTGGAATATCCAGCTCATCAAGAGCAGAATACATATTTTCCCAGAGTCTAAAAATATTCTGTAGGAGAGAACATATTTTTGGCTATTGACAAGTTTCAATAAACATAAAAGAATTGAATCCAAAATGGTGTTCTCTGGTCATAACAGAATGAAACTAGACATTAATAAATAAAGGAAATTTTGAGGACTTCACAAATTTATGTAACTTAGTTAACTTTTTTCTACATGCCCAATGGTTAAAAAAAAAAAACCCAAGAACACACACACAAAAGAAGAAATTAGCAAATACTTTGAGGTAGATAAGAAGAAAAACATAGTATGCCAACACTGATGGAATCCAGCTAAAACAATGAGCAGAGCAGAATTCATAGTTACTAATACTTAAAGAAGAGTCATAGTTACTAACACTTAAAGAAGATGGATCTTCTGAATTCTTGCATTAAGAAACTAAAGAGAAGAAGAAAAATCTAAATAGTCAGAAAATAGGAAATAAAAACACTGGATTAAAAATTAATAAAATAGAGAACAGGAAAATAAGAGAGGAAAACAAAATTTAGCTCTTTAAGGGGATCGATGAGATCAATAAACTTTAAGTAGATTGAACCAGAAGAGAGAAATCGATAAAAACATACATGTGCCAACTTTTCAACTGGCTGAGGATCTGAAGGTATATTTCTCCCAAAATGTTTCCAAAAGGCTCATAAATGTATGAAAAGAAGCTCGGTATATTTAGCCATTAGGAAAGTACATAAGAAATACAATGACAGCACAGTTGTGTGACGCAGCCAAAGTTTAACCTCACCAACTGTCTAATTCTGTTTTAATCTCTATTTCTTCCTTACTCAGAGCCTCAGTCTATAAAGTTGACTGGCAGGGGTCTCAGGAACAGTGGGAAACTCCCATAATCCCCCAAACTATCTATTCCACTGTTTCAAAACTGTTTTAAAAAATGTATGCTAATTGGTTTCCTTTAGAATACTAGTTTCGTTTTGTTCATGGAGAAAAATGTTTTGTCCTTTAATTTAAAAAATGTACAATTACAGAGGGAATCATTTTCTGAATAGTCTACTGCAGTGAGTTTCTGGATTTGTGCAACATCTTAGTTCTGCCTCAGTATTATGAAGTTGGAATGATATAAAAAGAAAAAACTTCCCTGGATAGTGACATCAAACTCTGGCAGTTTATTTCTTCCAGAGAAATAGGTGAGTCAATGAAAGTCATTATTTCCACTTCTGGATGGTGTAGACATGTCAAGAAACCTGAAAGTTATTATTTTCCCTTTGCTCAGATCATCATCTTTCTATTGATATATTGACCACAGAACCATTGATTAGATCACAATTTTATTCTGACAAATGTCTTGACACAAGCCAGCTATTTCCCAGGGCTACTTCTGGGGACAGAGGCGCTGAAAGACTGTTATTCTAGGAGGGCAAATTCAGAAAACGGCTTTTGCTTTACAATTCACCAAATGAACTGATTGCTTTCTTACAGCAGCGTGGGGTGAAATAATCAGATAGAGAAATATTTGATCTCAGCACAGTGCAATACTAATGTAATAGCCATAGTGATATCAGTGTGATTCATCAATAGAGAAGCCGTACCTATCTCTTTGAGGTTCCAGTCACAACAGGGAATTTTACTGGGAGAATTTGGTCCATTTTATTTAATTGTATTCCTGGTGATGTGTGACATAGCTTTTCTGAAAATAAAATCATAGAAGTACAAATTCCACTATCTCCCTCTCTTTCTAGATCTAGAGTTCTTCTTTGTTTTTCAATATCTTGTTTTTTAGGAAATCTGGCATTCCCTAGGATTCATAAAAATCAAATATAATAACTTCTAAATTTATCTAAAATGAATTGGGGTGCTTGAGAAACTTATATCCCGAAAGCATTCTTAAAACTTTCATTTGAAAAGGAATTGGGGCTCGTGATTCTAGAAAGTTCGTTGTTCTAGAAATGTTTTAAATATTGACATGTTGTATGTGTAATGGCTCAGTTTTATATCTTCCTTCCGGTCTCTAGTATCTTAATATAATCCATTAGCGAATCTTCGTTAAATCTTGTGTTTCCCTTTGGGAAGGTTGGTTCTTAATGATGTTTTCTTTTTGTCTGTCAGGCTAGAACAAGTTACTAAATCTGTTAGACTGCAGGACCCTCATCTTCATCACAGAGTGGGGTACATCTTGTAATGTAACAGAATAATCCATGTTGACTCACCTAGCACAGTGATTTACACATGGAAGGGTTTATTAGGACTTAGTTAAATAGTCATTCAGTAATTCCTCTGACAGTATGTGTTTTACGAAAAAATAAAACATTTTCTAACACTATTTAACGAAGGTGGATTAGCTAAGGAAGTATACAATGACCTAAATTGACTCTGGGTTAAGGTATGTATCTGATACTCCTGAAGGTTTTCTGAAGGAGTAGCTTAATATATTAGTAGAAGTCGCTCCAAACCGTGAAGAGCTGAGCAGTCGCAGATGCGTCACACCTGTTCTTAACGGCAGGCAGGTGCTTTCCTGTCTACTTCCTGCCTTACCTCATCGTATCGCTCAGGGCTGAAGGGCGGGCATCAAATCAGACCTCACAGTGTCAAGGCCAGGCCGTGCCCTTTCTCAGCTCATGGGCAATATTCTGTGATTCCGTTGGCATCTGCAGGGCAGGGAGCTGCCTCTTAAGGTTTCTACGGAGATTAAATGCATTCATTCCTGTCAACCTCTGTTGTTCTTGTTTCTGAGTGCCACCCAGCGGAAAGGCAGTCTCTCGTAAAAATATCATAGTGTTGTTGTGATTTCATGAACTTGGACCTCCTTTTCACTCAGTTATTGAAACGAATTAAGACACTAAGATATCACCTTTAATATCTTCTGGTGAAGTCTTTAAACACCATTCAGAATTATCTTTCACTTTTTGAGAGTGATTATAACTCTTTTCTCTCCCTATTTCTTTCTCTTTTTTTCTTTCTGTCTTCCTTTCAATTGACAAAGATTACCAGATCTTTTGAGAAAGTTTCTCAGATTTTTCATGAGAAATAGGGTAGGAGGGGAGCTCAGATCTTGAACAGGTGGAGAGATTGCTCTGTGGAGAGCGGAGCCTCTGACAATGGGAACAAAACACCATAATAGACAACCAGAGTGTCTCCTTCCATTTTTTGACCTTTAATTGAAAGATTGAAGATAAGTAGTTCCTGTGAGAAAGCAAGAGGCTGATTCACTTACCCTGCAGCTTAAAGTAAAAGGCTTCCTGGAAGCCATAATATACATTATGAATCACCCTCTTGTCACTCTAAGAAGCTCATAGCTAAGTAAAATGCTGGGAAAGGATTGATGGTGTCATGACAGGCGCCAAGCTGGAGAAGGGGGTGAAAGGCCCCTAGATAATACATCTGGGCCTCCCTCGGCCATGTTCTTTATAAAGCTGATGTTTTTGACCTAAAGCTTTTCTGTCTCGTGGTATCAGGAATGACTGGTCTTTAAACACCCCGCTATTTTAGAGGCGACCAGCCTGTAGCTAAGGTTATGAAAAGCCGAGTGTATTTTATTGTCCTTTCAAGTTAAACTATTCTTGTACCTTTTTGGAATTATCTGCAGGAGGAATGCAAAGATTAATTTTAGAAAACTGGTAATCTTTGTTAAGGAAGTCACTGAAAATCTCACAATAATCTGATGCTAGATAAGAAACATTGAAAAAAGAAAATACTGGATTCAAGCCACTATCTGGCACGTCATTTTAACAGCTCATACAATCACATATAATTTTTCTATCACTTTTCCTCCAAGCATATCAAACTCATATGTTTCTTTGTACTTGCTATAATTCAGCCATACTCGTAACTAATCTTTCATAGATTCTAAAAATTTAACTAAAAGGCTCATCCAAATGTAGGCACTTGACAGCCACATCCTTATGCAAATGAAGGGATAATTTGCTCCCTCCCCATATTTCCATTCAACATTCTGAACTTATAAATATGCAAGGCATCGTGATACATTATGATAAATATCTCATGCAAAGTGGAACAGAGATCAAAGAATGTACCAATAAAAAGCAGTTCAAAAACTTGAGGTCTAGGTAAGGGATGGTATAATGATGATAGGCTACTCTGGAAAGCTTTCTGGATCTTGAGACAAAGAGTGGGCATGAGGGAAAGAGGAGTTGGTTCTAGATTCATGGAACTTGAGGCAGCATTGTTCAGAGACGCGATGATACCTCTGCAGCCTGTGGGGGTGGGCATCTGCTGGCCTGAAAGAAAGGTGTGGAAACTGAAGAAGGCAGGCATGTTAGACAAAAAGGGTTGAGTGTGGGCTGAGGAGGCTTTATTTAATATTTACCAAACTATTAACCCAATCTGTAAGCCATGGAATAAAAGTGGCATGTAATAAAAATCACTTGGTTCTTTTTAGATTTATGGTTACATAGAAATATCAAAATAACATGGTGAATAATTAAATTTTAAATCAAAATAACATGGTGAATAATTAAATTTTAAACATATTACAGTAAAAGACACATTTCCATTAACTCTCCCTAGAAAATCATCCCTGACCTCAACTCGATATTCTTGCTGCTTTCTGAATAGTTCTGGAGCTCTCTTCTGTTAGTGTCTTTCTTCGTGGTCATTGTGACTTTTGGGATGAACGAAAAGGTTCAGGGAACAGGGCAGATGAAGACACTGTGATATTTTTACGAGAGACTGTCTTTCTGCTGGGTGGCGCTCAGCAGCGGGACACGCCTTACTTTCTTTTTGTTTTCTTTACGATACTTATGAGACACCCAGGAAAGCAGATTTCAGAGCTGCCTCAGAAAACGCCAAGAACAACGGGATAAATCTATCCAAGCAAGGGGAACAATTTTGAGAGGGATAAATGGCAATGTGTAGTTCACTGTAATAATTTTTATTTAACATATATTTGATAAGCCTCTGTGATGAATCTGACATGAAAATTGGAAATTTACCATGCGTTCATTCTCAGCAGAAAGTTAGTGAAACTGAGAAAAGTAGTTATCTCATTTACATAGTGAGAATCATGCTTTATTTGAAGGATTGTATAAGTTTTACAGGTAATATATATGAAATATCTGTCATTATGTTTAGCACTATGTAGGCATTTTTAAATGATTAATTATGCTAATGAAGTGAATAGTGAAATTTATCATTTTCTTGCACTCTACCAAGTCATTTTGTGTGCTCTTTATGACTGTCATGCTTCTCTGAATTTAAAATTCTTGAGAGCAAAAGCTTATCTATTTTATTTGCATCTATTTTTTCCTTAGAGATTTTAACATTGCCTGGAGTATAACATTTATTGGATCGATCAGCATTTGTTAAGTTAAAGAGAAGCTAATAATTATGTCCAGATTGTTATTATTGTTATGTAGTTTTTTTTTCTTGAAGCAAAGCAAGAGGAAGACTCTTCCAGAAGCTTTGTAGAGGAAAGATAAAAGTGAGAATGGAGATGAATCTTTTTCAGGATGCCATTTCAACGCATGGTGGAGAAGTAATGTGCGATACTCCAGCGACATGGCAGATGGAGGAAACGACAGAAGTTGGCAACTTATTGTATCAGTGGAGCGAGGAGCGAGGAGCCGGCTGAAAAAGATACAATGTCTCTATGCAAATTAACGAGTTCATGACATTTGAGATTTTGAGCCTTAGGGCTTAGAAAGATGTTGATTTTAACTCACCAAAATTAGAAGGTCAGATAAAAGAGGTGACTTGTAAAGGGAGGTAAGTCAATTCCAGGTATTACATGTGCCTATGTACGTTTTCTCTGGGTTACATTTTTTTAAGTCAAATGCTATGGAAGCTCTTCATATGTATTATGACTTTAAAACCTCAATTTGCATAATTTTTACCTATTTCCATGGTACACAGTGACGATATCACATAAATAGACAGGATTCCCCAGAAGGCAGACCCATAGAATATCCATGTGTAATCATTTAAGGGGACCTAAGCTCTGGGCTTATAGGGTTAGTTTGGAAATGTCCAGAGCGACCACCTGCATAGGGGGGACACAGAGAACCCAGCTGCTGCTCCATCCAAAAAGACAGAAGCTGCACAACAAGGAGGGTGAAAGATGTGACACCAGCTCAAAGTCAAAGGCCTGGAAGCTCACGGGACAGCGGCCAGTGCCGGAATGTTCTAGAAGGATGAAGATTCTCCGACATGGACAATAGTGTCCAAGGCAGTGAAAGGCACCTACTCCAAGCTGGAGCTCTTCAGAATGGAGACACTTCCTTCTTTGTTTTCTAAGTTCACTTGAGCTACACACCTATGGACTGGTGTCTCCTACAGCCAGGGTGAGTCTGTGTGCGGGCCTATAAGTCAGTCACGCACAGACTCACCCGGAAACGTGTTCTAGTGATATATGCAGCTTTTTTAACCCACTCAAGTTGCTGTGTCGCGGTTAAGGGTTACATAACACAGTTGGGGGTCCCGCGGATTCCCATCTGCTGATTTTTCCAACAGGTTATCTCAATTCCAGAGAGGCCACTCATAGGATTTCACTGCAAAGTTGAATCTTGAGAAGCTTCTGGAAGATCCTGGAGAAGAAAGAATGCAGGAGCTAAGAGCTCAAGTGAAATGTCAAATTTCACTATTGACAGATCTGCAATGTTTCTTGGATCATTTTTGATTTTTAATAAATCCTTTTTGAATTATTCCTGGAAACGGTTACCCCGAAGCATCTCTTTCCAAGAAACCTCATACTTCCTTGATTGATTGCAAATGTTTATCTACTTCCAAGCCCAGTTTGGCAGAAACGGGGTTCGGCCAACGGTCCGGGTGGGTGTAGAGAGAGGCTCCCCCCGCTGAAACTATCCCACTTAGCTGACACGCCCCCGCGAGCTTTGCAGATTCTTACTTTCCACTTGAATTTCCTCAGAAACCATCAGAAATAGAATCATCTCAATTCTCAGCGGTCAGTTTTCAATTTTAATGTAGGAATGGTGAAGTCTTCTCAGGTTTTACTCTCTTGCTTCCCGAGATGAACTTTGATGAACGTCCTTGAGAATTTCCCTTCTGCCTCCCACTTATCCCAACAAGTAATCCGTTATCACATTCATGAAGTTTATAACTTCGGCGACATTTCTGATGCTCCAAGACCTTTCTTCTGCTTACATTTCATCAGTCACGTTAAATTCCAACAAATGCTCAACTGTAAATCAAATTCACCTTTATTAGGCGGAGTTCTAGAAGCCTGACTGCAGCACGGTTCGCTGCTCGGTGAGCTGATGCCAGCAGGAGTTTCCAGGTCACAAAGTGGCCTTAGTCTCTCGCCCTGTGCTGACACTCTGGAGACGGCGCCGTTTACCTTGGGACAGGCAGAGTCTGTATTATCATGGAGGCAGTGGGTGGGTGAGCATCGCTCACGTCTTCTTATCTTTTTAAATTGCGAGTTGTGTAGAAGATGCAAGGAAAATAAGCCTGCCTCAGCCTCCTCTTTGAAAAGCAGTGGTTTGTTATGCAGGAGCTGTGGTGCTAAGTGGAAGTGACACTCCATATGGGCGGCCGAAGTAACAGCCCACTACGCACAGGCAGGCAAAAATCCTCACCTGGACTCCATTCCTTCCGAATTTATAATAGTATCAATTCAGGCTGGTTATAATTCTCTTTAGAGAAGGGGCTCATCATTCTGAAATGGGATAAAACACTACAAAATATTATTGTAGATGGCTTTCACCAACTTAGATTTTTCAACTGTTTCAAGAATTTTAGTTAGCAATTAAAGCTTTAAATAATTTTTTAAATCATCATCATAAAAAGATCATAATGTGCCGGGCGTGGTGGCTTATGCCTGTAATCCCAGCACTCAGGAGGCAGAGACAGGAGGATTGCTGAGTTCGAGGCTTGCCTAGGCTACTTAGTGAGCTCAGAGCCAGCCTGAACTACAAAGTGAGACCCTGTCTCAAAAAAAAAAATTTTAAAAAGATCATAATGTTCCTTGACAATAGCTTGATAGTTTTTCAGAAGTTAGCACCCACGTAGACATCAATTTCTTTAAATAGTGTATTACAGAAAAAGATTTGTACATACGACTTGGAGAAAACACTGTGAAATTTAATTATTAAAACAAAGATAGCAGCTGGGTATTTCCTTACCAGGCTCTTACACTAACATATTGCAGCTTTAAAAATCAAATTTGGCCCTGGCCACAAACCTAATGTCTCACCAAGACAACTCTCCGAACAAGTCCTTCCGGTACTGATTTGTGTGCTCTTAACTCACGCCAGCTCTACGACACACTGTTTTTCTATTTTTTTCCTAGAAAATAATTTGCACATACAACCTCTCTTGGAGCAGAATAAAAACAATAAAGATTATTCAACAAAAACTCTCATGTACTGTAAGCACTCATATGTAACTTTTACTACATGCTGCTCAGAATTCCTTCAGCTTGTGCTCTTGATTAACAGGAAGAGACGTGGTTGTGTCTGTGTTGTAGGTAGGACCTGAAATGCAAAAGCAAAGAAAATTTCAAGCCCCAGAGTCACCATGCCTAAGGGACAGGCTCTTTCAGATGCATGTTTTATAGGCAGTGTAACTTCAACTTCTCAACGTCAGGTTAGATCTTATATACTAAAAACTTTGACAACTCCATTCCAAAGGAAGGTACACAAAATTCTAAATATTTGTCTTATATCCAAAGCCAAAACACTTTTTTGTGGATTTATTTCTGAAAAACTCACAAGGAATAGGTGACTTTTTAACAAGTTTTATTTAAATTATTGACCTTTGCTGATGGGTCAACTTAGAAACTTAGTATAGTGATAATAGAAAAAAATGGATTCATTTAAAGGAGCGTAAGTTCAGTTATTCAATAATTGATACTTCCATTCCTCCTGACAACTAAGTGCGAGACAGTCCTCCATGCTGTTCCTAAGTTGTTTTCTCTGAGGCAGCACAACACAATCTAACACACATTAACATCCCAATTTAGGCTTCACTAGACAGACCACAGCTGTCAACAGCTCACAGATTGGAGTCTGCCCATGGGCTTTGACTGGATGGACTTTAGGAGAGAAATGCCTAAAAACTACAGAAATGTATTCAAAGAAATTTCCAACTTAGTTGAGTCATTTTTACACTTCTCTCTTTTAAGTCCTGCTCATAGGTAAAGGTTGACTTTTTCTTCTCCTTCATCACCTTTGAAATCTCTTAAAAAGTGAAAATTCTAGGCAAGAGAGAAGAGGGCACTGAAGAAAAGAGGAATATCTGAGATTTATATGTCACTAGCCAGTGAAAGACACAGAGAAAAATGTATGGAAAGTTTCATCCACCCTCAAGGTAAGAAATGGTTTAGGTGGGATTTAATAAATAATTCTTACGGTAGGAATTTAATAAATTAAACTGAGTATTAAATATTCATCCTAAACCTAAAATAATACAGGAAAATGAGAAAGTGGAAAGGGGCAGTGAGACGTGGTTCATTCAGAGAGAAATCCAGTAGCTTTCCTGGGACTAGATGCCTGAATGAACGCAGAAGAGCCGGGCTGGTGTCCACACCTGTACCCTGACTTTCCAGGAGCCCCAGGCAGGAGGCTCACGAGCTGGAGCCCGGCCTGGGGCACCCGGTGAGACTCTGTCTCAAAATTCTAAAAATTACAAATGGCATTGGGATTTAGCTCAAGGGGGAGGCCCTAGATTCAACCCCCATTACCAAAAAGTAAATGGATTCATAGGATATAACATAAAATAAGTAAGAAGAAACAAGAGAAGGCATAGAAGTTTAAATCCAGCTCAGGCCACGAGATGTGCTGAGAGGCGTCACTCAGCGCTCAGGAGGCGGGTCCGGACCCCACGGGCACCACACGCTTCAGGTGCTCACGTCTCTCTGTAAAATAGTGCAGCACTTGGATATAAATTCCACATAAGAATCTCCTGTCCACTCTCGTTCACCTCCAGATCCATACAGTACCTAATACCATGTCAGTGTATGGAAATAATTGTTAAACTATTGTCTAAGGCACAATGGCAAAGACATCATGCTCAGTCCAGGAGCATTTTTTACTGAATAATATTAATGTACTGTTGGCTCAATGGATAGGTTTGACTATGCATATCATAGACTGAGTTGCGTCCTATGTGTTCCTCTGTGGAAGCCCTGAGCTAAAGTGTGACTATGTATTTTAATAGGGATTTGGGGAGCTAATTGAGATTAGATAAGGTAATAAATTTAGGGTCTTAATTGAATAGAATTGGTGGCTTCACAGAAACGAAGCCACTCTTTTTCCTTCTCTGTCCCTCCATTGCTCCGTCTCTTTACACACACACACACACACACACACACACACTCCATGAAGTGATCGTGAAAGTGAACAAAGAGGAGATCCTCATCTGTACGCCAAGAATGAGGCCTTATGAGGAACCGAACTGGCCACAATGTTGATTTGGTTCTTCAAGTCTTCAGAAGTGTAAGAAATCAACTTCTATTGATAAAACCACACAATCGAAGATGCATTGGTACATGGAAGCCCAGGCAGGTGAGCATAGTACAAATACATGTCGTAGATCATTCAGAGGGAGCCACTGCCGAGCCTCTCCGGGGTTCCCTTTGTGAGAAGGCATCTCCGGAGCGCGGCTGCCTCGTGAGCCAAAACAGGGACGGGGCCATGTACAAGTCAGACGACGAGGACGCCAGGACGGGGACACGGCCCGAGTACAGTCACTCTGATCGCAGCAGAAGAAACGTTTCCCAAAAGGCAAGAGGATGCAGGTTTCCTCAAGCTGGTTTAGCCTAAACCATGGGCATATTCACCAAGCTGTGGGTTGTGGGCGGGGCGGGGAAGAAAGCCCCAGCTTCATGAAAATACAGTGAGAGCCGTGAATTGGAAGACAGATGAGGCAGCCATACAGCGAGGAGACCAATCTGAAGGCTCGTCTTCAGCCTAATCGAGAGGTGAGAAAAGCTTCACTGCTTCTGGTGACAGCTACTTAGAAGCTTTGCAGTTGTGCAAATTAGGAAACAGTAAATAAAATCAGGACTGCATGGCACCGAGTTCTGAGGGGCTTAAGAAGTTCACCAGCTGAAGGGAAGACGTGGAAAGAGCAGCTGTCCAGGCGTAACCCGAGCAGCTCCGGAGAGAGGCGCAGGCCACACGGACAGTCAGGTTTGGAATTTACTGTTGCCTGGTGATGTCCACACTGCGACCTCGGTGGACCTGACGGAGACACACAGCCTTGCTGCCTTCCAGATCTTTATCTTCAGTGCTTCGGGGGTGTTTCTCCAGCGCCTTGTGAGATGCCCAGGCAGCCTTCCAATGAAACAGTTCCCAGGCCGATCTGCCCTCTGCGTGCCTGAGCTCCATTAGTACAGCCACTGCCCGTCCCTCAGCCCAAACTTCTGCTTCCTTTCTCCACCTGATTTTCCAAAGGTCAGGAGAGTCCGGTGCCCTAGAAATGTCACTGCAAGGTCGCCCCTCTTCTCTGCACAGCTTTCACTGCCTTTTTAAAGAGCTTTCCTTCCATAGCACAGGAAGTAGGCAAATAATTTCTTGAGCTCCCTACCATTCCTTTGTGGCTTTCTCCACTACTACAAAGACTTGCTTCTGTAAAATACAGATCACATCATGATACTTCTTTGGTTTAAAAACAGTCTTCTGTTCTTAAGTGTCTGCAAAATAAGTCCAAGCTCCTTAGCATGACCTGTGCAAGGTCAGATTGCCTGCTTTCCCAGCCACCAGTTCCCTCTGTACTCTGCCCAGTGTGACATCCGCCCTGCTCTGGAGTTGAGTGTGTTCCACACACAAGCCTACAGGGGTTTGGGTGAACAGTGTCACCCCAAAATTCAGATATTGGCACCCTTCCTCAGGACCTCAGAATGAGACTGCATTTGGAGATTAGGTCTTTAAAGAAGTATCAGTGGACATGACTCTGGTATGGGGGCCCTGACAGTGTCATCTTAAAACAAGGGTCAGGATCCACATATGTGCAGACAGATGATCATGGAAGATATTGGGGAAGATGAACTTGATCTCAAAAGAAGTTAATTGTGTCATCACCTTCATTTTGGACTTCTACATCTGTGGGAGAATAAAATCTTCCAGTGTATGATGCTTTGTTACAGTAGGTAAGTGTCTGCTATAAGTGTCCAATAAAATTAGGTAGTACAGGGCTGGAGATTTAGCTCAGTGGTTCTGGCACCTGCCTCACAAGCACAAGGTCCTGAGTTCAATCCCCCGTAACCACATATAATGCTGGGCATGGTGATTCACGCCCACCAGCCATCAATACCGCATACCATAGTGCCGGGTGTGGTGGCTCACGCCTGTCATCCCAACACTCGGGAGGCAGAGATAGGAGGATTGCTGAGTTCGAAGCTTGCCTGGACTACATAGTGAGCTCAGGGCCAGCCTGAACTGCAAAGCGAGACCCTGTCTCAAAAAAAAAAAAAAAAATTAGGTAGTACAGAAAATTTAGCCTGCAGCCTACTTCTCTGGCCTCTGATTTAGACTATTTGTCCCTTCCCCAAATCCTGTATGTTGAAATCCCTCCCACTAAGGTGATGGAATTAGAAAGTAAAGCTTTTCAGAGGGAAAAGCGTCATGACAGTGGAGCCTTTGCTGATGGAGTTAGTGCCAAAGAAACAAGGAGTCGGTTCCTCAGGATTCATAGCACCATTTGTGAATCAGAAAGCAAGACTCACAGACACTGAATCTTACGGGCCCTTGAGTTTGGGCTTCTCTGCCTCCCAGACTGTGAGAAGTAAATTTCTATTGCTCATAACGTGCTCAGTTTATAGCGCTTTGCTTTGTGATCCAGAGTGGGCTGACGCAGTGCACTGTCACCCACGCCCTGCCCCCTGCAGGGCGCCTCCTTGTGAGATGCCAGCCATCCTTCGTGACTCACATGGGTTCCAACTGCCAACCCCCCAGTTTGTCCACGCTAAATTCTTTTTATCCCTCCCGTATCACATACGGCATATGTTTTAATTGTCTTTAAAATGGTTTTAATTTACTGTAGATATTAAATTCAAGATGTTTCTATTGAGGTCTGAAGTTGGAATTCCAGAATCAGACAAGGTACTTGTCTGGATTTTGTTTCTAGTAGATAGAACCATCTGGAAATAATACATACTCTTTGTATCTCAGATCTTCCCTCTTTCTCCTAGTTGATATTCAACTCAAATGCGATCACGGTATTATATCTGCTGATCTATTAACACTAGACAAGAGGGAGAAATCAAAGCAGCAAGATGTTTTTACCTAATATATTTTTGCTCAATGTTTGCAGTACATAAAGTTAAATGTTGTAATTCTCCTGACTTAAGTGTCACTAGAGAATAGGAGATATATTCACAGAACAAAGGAAAAACATTTTATAATGACTGGTTCAATTCAGCCTTAACTAATAGCACATCTTCTACTCACTTTAATCTGATGTCATAAAACACTGATAGTTAAGGGCACAGTTGGCGATGTTTCCCGAGAAGTGTCAGTTTTGTGGGACACGTCTCCGCTATAACCACTGTCATTTATCACAGCAGCCCTGAAATAGCCATAGGCAGTATATAAATGTGTTCCAATAAAACTTTATTTCAAAAATCAGGTGGTGCAGAAAATCTACCCTGCAGGCCTACTTCTCTGGCCTCTGATTTAGAAAATGGGGAGAAAGTGAAGGGACTTTAGTTGTTAAAAGCCTTTGAAAACCAGTCCAGAGAATTTAAATTAACTGTAGACAATTTAACCCTTGGGAGTCTTCTTGACATGAGACTAGGGGTATTTAAAATAGCCAATGGAGCGGTTTCACAGAGGGCTGTTACGGAGCGCAAAGACAAGTCAAAATCGCAAAACTTCCAGGATTTCTAGGACGAAAGACCGAGAAGAGTGAATAGAAGGGGGAAAATGTTAGTCACAAGACAGTACTATGCTGATAAAGAAATCTTTTTTATTTCTCTGTCCTTTTGTCATGTGTACAGTATTTTGTTGGTCTACATTGGCAATTCATGCAATTTATGTTTGTTTTCGAAGATAGATCCATATATCCATACTACTTTCATTATCTGTATTTCTCTTCTTTCAACCCTTTTCTTCTCTTTTTGCCTTATTCTTTCTCCCTACTCCAAAACGTCTGCCTTTATTTTACTCTTCGCTTCTAGTTGGGATTCATATATCCAAGAAACAATGTGATATTTAACATTTTATGTCAGACTTGATTCACTTAACATTACGGTTTCCGGGTCTTTATTAATCATAGGCTCCTTTATCAAACAATTCTTCAAATTTTTTTTTTTTTTTCACTACAGGGGCCTGAGCCGGGCTTTTGCCCCGAGCCGCCTTCCCGCCCGCCCTCTTCTTCGCAGATGCAGTCTCACTCAGACCGATAAGAAGCCCGGCCTGGAATTTCGGATCCTCCAGCCTCGGCCTCCCGGTGCTGGGGTCGCGGGCACCGCCGCAAACGTTAGTGGCTCCGAACATAAGTTTATCACCTCACAAGTCCAGATCAGAAGCGTGACGTCCACCTGCAGCGTGAACGGAGGCATCAGCGGGGCCGCGCGTCTCCAGGGGCTGGGGACCCCTCGTCCACCTGGGCGCTCGGCCTCCTCTGCCGGCTCCAGAGCCCCGCTCTGCACCGCCCTCCCGGACTCCAGACAGAAAAGATGCGCACAGCTGAAGGGCTTGCGTGATCAGAGCGAGCGCGGACAACCTCAGCCGTCCTAGGAGCAGATTCACGTCTCTCGTGTGGGCAGATTCACGTCTCTCGTGTGACCTGACGCCCGCCCGGCCTCTGGAGATGGAGGCGTGGACACTTCGGGTGGCTACTGCCCTCCCACCGCCATGACATAAAGATTCTCCATGTGACTGGGGAGGCAGAGGCAGGAGGATTGCTGGGTTCGAGGCTTGCCTGGGCACCGTAGTGAGCTCAGGGCCAGCCTGAACTACAAAGCGAGACCCTGTCTCAAAAAAAAAAAAAAAAAAAAAAAAAAAAAAAGATTCACTGTATGGATCGTGAACGCTCTGGCCTTGTTTCTTGGAATAACTCAAGCTTCTTACACAGCATCGTGACAACAGTAGGATTCTGAAAAAAATACCCATTTTACATGTGCAAGGTATTATATTGAATTTGGTTATTCCATACTAAAGTGATAGCATTATACTATAATAATCTACCTTCCCAAGGTGGATAATGAAGCTGAACTTCTCTTAAATTGGTAAAGCTAAAAATTGAATTAGGGAGAAATAATGAAAAAATTTTATTATCCACACATGAGTTGTTGCAATTTTTCAGCAGGACAGATTATAAAGGTAGAAGATGTTATAGAATCAGTGACCAGCTCTAAGAATAAAAATAGTTCTAGAAATCAAATGTAAAATTTTGTATAAAAAGCATATGCAATTGTAGCTGTTTTAAAGACTAAAAGTTTGTAATATAGGTTTTCTTGAGCATGGTTCCACATAATCCAACATTTTCCATGTCATTAAGGCACAGCATTCAAAAGGCACACTGGAGTCCTCGCTTCTGTTTGACCTTCTAGACACGGAAAGGGCATTTGTTGCCTTTGTAGAGAGTCTCGTGGTCCCTGTCGTGCCAACCCCACTCCCGGTAGTCAGGCTTTGGTCCCCCTAACTAAGGGCTGAGATTGGCTGCACTCCTCCATTCTAAATTCCCTCCTCCACTTTCAAGCCCTCTCTGAACGGTTCCTTCCACAAGGCATCCCATATGCTGCTTCTTCCAGGACAACTTTATGAAATATCACTTTATAAGACTTCAACGGATCCCTTCACTTAGGGAAAGCTTGGGAAATGGTTCTGCACCACTGGCTTAGTTAATTCTCATGCTAAATTAGTATTTTATTGTGCAAAGCTCTCCATGTTACTGTCTGATTTTTTTTTGGAAAAACTCCCTTCCTATTTTTATTTACTTTTTAATTTTTTTAACCCTTAAGGCCAATCTGCATTAAATTAAGACAACTGAACTTAACAGATTTTCAGATATTGGAAGGTAGATGACAATGAATCTTTTAAATTATATCATATTTAATTCGAGTATTCCATGTTCCTCCAATTCTTCCTCACTATACCTGGAAATCCCATATCGCTCTACTTTTTTGAATACACCAGACGTTAGTAGTGGGACACTGAGAATGATGTTGCTTCATTAAATGAAAAATTCCCAGGATAATGCAGAGAATACAGGGAAACAGGAAAAACCGAGCGAGGTCATATACACCCTCTGAATAATATAGGCTCTGTGGCTGGCTTGTTAAGTTTTCTTCCTTGACTTTTTATAAGAATTACACTGAAATATGACCCCTTGAATCCTGATATTTTGCAATTCATGTTTTAAATGGTTTTTCTAATTATACGTGGAACACATGTTCCTTATAACAAAACAAGTAAACAGAAAAAAATGACTATAATTTTAGTATTCAGAGCATCACTAACTACTTGAACCTAAGTGTGAAATTTGCATTTTCTATATTAATAATATTAAATTAGACAATTTGGATCAAACTCTTCCCCAGAATACCTAGCTAGCTACCTAGGTAGCTAGGTAGGCAGATAGATAAACATGGAGATAGATGTGTAAAGATAGTAAATATGCCCTTGAGCATTAGTAAGATGAATAATTTTTACTGGGATTATATCAAGGCAGCATTAGAGGCATTTTTCTTCTAGTGGTTTTTTTCTTTCTTTCTTTTTTTGAGACAGGGTCTCACTTTGTAGTTCAGGCTGGCCCTGAGCTCACTGTGTAGCCCAGGCAAGCCTCAAACTCAGCAATCCTCCTGCCTCTGCCTCCCGAGTGCTGGGATGACAGGTGTGAGCCACCACGCCCGGCTCTGTGGGTGTGGTGTTGATGGCTGGTGAGTCTCCACACCCAGCACTGTATGTGGTTTCTGGGATCGAACTCAGGACCTAGTTTGTGAGGCAGGCGCTGGAACCACTGAGCTAAATCTCCAACCCTCTTCTAGTGGTTTTGGATAGCTTGAGAGTCTGTTGGGCACTTGTCACTGCACCCTGAAATAGAGGAAAACATTTGAAATTCAAGTGTCAAAAAACATGAAAGTTGAGTTAAATTCAAAATGTTAGGTGAGACAGTTGAAGGGCTGAACCTAGAAAAGAAATGAACTGGAAAGGTGCTGGAGTGGGTCTTACTGACACTGCAAAACAAGAACACAGGGCTGGAGATTTAGCTCAGTGGTTCCGGCGCCTGCCTCACAAGTGCAAGGTCCTGAGTTTGATCCCGGTGACCACATACAATGCTGGGCCTGGTGACTCACGCCCACCAGCCATCAATACCACATACCACAGTGCCGGACGTGGTGGCTCACGCCTGTCATCCCAGCACTCTGGAGGCGGAGGCAGGAGAATTGCTGAGTTCGAGGTTTGTCTGGGCACCATAGTGAGCTCAGGGCCAGCCTGAACTACAAAGCGAGACCCTGTCTCAAAAAAAAAAAAAAAAAAGAAAACCAAGAACACAGACAAACAAAGCCTTCCCATAATCCTCATTCCTGGGAAACAACATCTCAGATGGGAAGTGTCTCTGAATCCTTAACAGGAATTAACATAACAGTAACAGGAGTTACCTTAACAGAAGTCCTTCATGAAAGGAAATAGTATTATTCCAGTCTTCAGATTATTTCTACTTAAAAATTTCAAATATGATATCTGTTACACAGTCACAGTAACCAACCCTATGGCCTATGCAAAATAAATCTAGAAATGGAACAAATAAACGCAGTGAGGGCGTATCACTTCCACAGAATCAGAGAAAGTTTTTCAGAAGTTAAACACCCTTTCATATAACCAGTTCTCCATGAGTCAGGTGTAAAAGGAATATATTTCAAAGCAATATATAATAACCCATAACTATACACAAGTGTAAAACAAAGTTTTTCTTTTCTTTTCTTTTTTTTTTTTTGCTTTTTGAGACAGTGTCTTGCGTTTTAGTTCAGGCTGGCCCTGAGCTCACTATGGTGCCCAGGCAAGCCTCGATCTCAGCAATCCTCCTGTCTCTGCCTCCCGAGTGCTGGGATGACAGGCGTGAGCCACCACGTCCGGCATTGTGGTATGCGGTGTTGATTGTTGGTGGGCGTGTCTCCACGCCCAGCATTATATGTGGTTACCGGGGATCAAACTCAGGACCTTGCGCTTGTGAGGCAGGCGCCGGAACCCTCCGGCCCTACCTAAAACAAAGTTTTTTTTTTCCTCTAAAATCCAAGTGAACACAAGGATGTTCTCATTTCTATTCAGGGTATAGCAGAAAATCCTTTAGAGACTAATAGATAAGAGAAATAGTTTAGGAGCATCTAAACCATAAAGAAAGTGAAATGGTTCCTATTTTCTGACAATATGTCATCATATACACAGAAAATGCTTAAGACTCAACCAAAAAATGTGTCAGAACTAACCAACAAATCAATGAAGTTGCTGGATAAAAACAAACGTGAAATTCGTAATGTTTCTACAAATGAACAATGAACTATTTAAACTTTCTGAGTAAAAAAACAAGTAAATTACATACACTCTGCACAAAAGTACTTAGGAATAAATTTAACCAAAGAGTATTCAAAACTGTAAAACTAAAAAATAATTAAAGAGAAAATAAATGGAAAGATATTCCAATTCGTGAATTGGAAGAAATATCATTGTAAAAACATCTACACAAGGCTGGAGATTTAGCTCAGTGGTTCCAGCACCTGCCTCGCAAGTGCAAAGTTCTGAGCTTGATCCCCAGTAACACATACAACAATACCAGGGATGGTGATTCACACCCACCAGCAATCAGTACCACATACTGCCATCCTGGGCGTGGTGCCTCACTCCTGTCATCCCAGCACTCAGGAGGCAGAGGCAGGAGGATTGCCAAGTTTGAGGCTTGCCTGTACTACATAGTGAGCTCAGGGCTAGTTTGAGCTACAAAGCCATACCCTGTCTCAAAAACAAAAAACAAAATGTCAATACATTCAAAGCAACCTACAGTCAGTATAATTCCTATGACAATTCCAGTGTAATTTCTCAGGGAAATAGTAAAACAAATGCTAAACTATATATGAAGTCACATGACCTTATCTATAGAAATCTTGAGCAAAAAGAACATACCAGAACCCATCATATTACCTGATTCCAAAATAGGCCAGAAAATTATTTTAATCAAGGCAGCAAAATTCTCTCAGAAAACCATGTAGAACAATGCACTACAACATACAGCATCGGAACAAAGTGGTCCACTTATGGCCAACTAATCTATAGTGAAGGTACCTAGAATACACAGTAGGAAAAGAACAAATTCTTCAATAAAACAATGTTGAAGAAACTATTTATTCCCAGAATTTTATACAGTATACAAAAACCAACTTAAAATAGATGAAAGGGGCTGGGGATTTAGCTCAAGTGGTACTGCATCAACCTTGGATGCACAAGGGCCTGAGTTCAATCCCCGGTACTGCAAAAAAAAAAAAAAAAAAAATAGGTGAAAGATTTAGACATAGGAAAGCAAACTACTAGAGAGAAGGAAAAAGGAAAAAAAAATTCCTCTTGGTATTGATCTGGACAATGATTTTTTTTAATATGACCCCAAAAGCAGAAGCAACAAAGTAAAAATAGACAAATGGTACTGTATCAAATGAAAGTACTCTGTACAGAAAAGTCAAAGTACTCTGTACAAAAAACTTACAGAATGGGAGAAAATATTTGCAAATCATACATTTGTTATGATAAACACCTTGTAAAAATAACTCAATGTATAAAAGTACATAAATTCAAGTAACTCAACACCTAAATAGGTTGATTTTAAAATGGACAAAGGATATGAGTAGACATTTTTTCCAAAGATGATGGACAAATCATCCAACAAGCACATAAAAAAGTGTTCAATAGTACTAATCCTTGGGGATATACAAATCTAAACTATTCTGAATTCTCTCACTCTAATGAATCATTATTATGAAAAAGGTAAAAGATAAGATTTGATGAAGATAAGAAAGGAAATTCTCGCATTCTGTCGGTAGATCTGTAAATTGGTACAACCATCAAGGAAAAGATTCTTTTAAAAATGAAAAATATAACTATATATGATCTAGCAAGCTCATATGTTGGTATTACTCAAAGGATATGAAATCAGTATTTCAAAAAGATATCTGCACTTCAGTGTTCATCGCATTAGTATTTACAATTATGAGATCAGCCTAAGAGCTGGTGAGTCAATGAGGGAATAAGTAAAATGTGACATTGAAGGTACAAATATATGGCAGAATATTATCACTGAAAGGAAGGGAATGTCATTGCACTAACACGGCTGAACCTAGAGGACATGATGCCAAGTGAAATTAGCAGGGCATGGAAAGACATGTACTTCGTTCGTTCACTCACCTGTGGACTAAACGTTGAACTCAGAAGCAGTAAAAGAATGGGGAAGTTCAGTCCCTAGTGACCCGGGCGCGAGACAGGACTGTCATGGTGGAAAAGCTGGTGGGGGAAAGCTGCTTAGCTCACGGTGGCCAGGAAGCGGGGAAGGGGCTGCACCCCAGGCTCCACCTCCCAGAGCCCGGACGGGCCCACGGGCGTGCTGCAGGGATCTACTTAATCCAGTGAGGATGATAATCCACGTTAACAGCTACAGTGAATACACTAATTATTGTGTTGTATGAAATCTGCTGAAAGCACATCTTTAGTGTTCTCCCACACACACATATTTACAAGATAATTAAGAGGTGATATGTTGATTTGCTTAATTGGGGTAATTACTTCAAAATGTACACATATATCAAAGCATCACATTGCATACCATAAATATGTAAAATATTTAATTTGTTCATTACAACCCAGAAATTTAGAAAAAAAAATATTCATAGTGGCTCTTGATGACATACTCGCCCTCCAGAGATGAACGTTTTTCGCTGGGAGGTCAAATGGCTCTTGTAGAAAGTGGATAAGAGGGAGACCTAGTTTCTCATTTCCTTTCCACGAGGACTCTGACTTGCCTCCTTTTCCAGAATACAGTACCGGCTTCGTGAGCCCTCCCTCCTGTGCCAGGGCACTCCTGGAGTCTCCTGTGAAAGCCTGCGGATGGCTGCCCTACCCCCGATGGGTTCGAATCCCAGCTCTGTCTCCACAGCGCACCCTGGTCACTGGCACCTCTACTAAGCTTTCAACCTCCCGGACAGCGAGCTTTGTGGTTTGAAGGTCGCGGGAGATCTGCTCTGCACGCACAACCTCGCCCTGGCCCAGGTCCGGGGGTGGGGTGTGTAGCTCCTTCAGGGCGTGTGACCGTTGATCACGACTCATCAAATCCTGGCGGGCTGGTCATCACACTGCCCGGTGCGTCTGGGGCGGGCTTTCCGGCCAGGAGGGCAGGAGCCACTCTGACTTCGGATGGCACTGCCCCCCAGGGCTGGAGCATGGAAGGACTGACGAGGACCGAGGGAGGAAGTCGGCCTACGTCGAACCACCTTCATTCCGAGCCACACACGGCGCCGCAGGCCTCTGCGACCCGCAGTCTGGGAAACACAGGCACACAGATCGCAACTTGCGGTCCGTCTCGGGAAATTCGGCAACTTAGCAAGAACTGGTCTCAGAAGAAAAAGTAAAAGGCTAGAGCTCTAGCTCAGGGAAAATCTCTTGGGCTCCGTCTTGGCTGGTACCTGACCCTTGTCCTTCCCATTCCACAGCTTCCAGCTTGTTTTTCTACGGTGATTTTATTGATGCATTTTAGGGATACGTTAGGAACGCAAGCCTCACTGAGAATTTGTACCTGTACATGGTGTATCTTGATTCTTATTTTTGTCCCATTCCCCTGTGAACAGAGAAGCTACAGCTCTCTAATGTGCTTCTGATCACTAAGCACATCTGATAAATCCCTTTCTCAGCTGAGAGTGAGCGCTGGGTGAACACGAAGTTCATCTCTGGGCTTTTCTCCTGTAGACTCCGGAGTCCTGAAGTCACTGGTTGGTCTCCAGTGTCTAGCAAAACTATCTTATTTTATTTTGCTCATTGTTTCGGCCTTTATTCCCTTACCCCAGTCACCCTCCTTGGCACCTCAGCAGGAAAGTTAAATCTGACACACACCACCCAGTCTCAAGCCCCCGTTTATTTCCTTCGCATGCACGAGCTTAGGATCTTAGGGTGAAGAAACACATCCTGTGCCTCCCTAACTCTCCAGGTGCCCAATTCATTTCTCAAGGACCGGTTTCTGCTCAGGAAGTTTTTCTTGGTTGCCTCATTCGAAGTCGAACAAGGCACGGAGAAACTGCAGGGAACACTCATGAGTCCAGCGTGAGGGAGAGAGGTCCCTGGGTCTCGCTGTGGATGCAGCGGCGTCCGGCACCCTCGGGTGGGAGAGGGGTCTGGAGGCACCTTCGGAGCCGGAGCTACTCATGTAGACACGTTCCATCTGGCATCTTTGGCATCACTACAATTCCTCTCCCTTGGTGAGTACAAGTGGAGGAGCCCTGGGCTGGAAATGCTCCAGAAAACTGTACTCCTAACTGATTAAGACACTGAGAATCACGGAAACCGAGCAAGCACAGAACAGAGCCGTGGTTCAGCGGTCTCCGCTGAGAATCCACGCACAGGGTTCTCATGCCTGGCATCTTCCTCCAAATTCCCACAGCTTTCCTAGGAGCAAGTGGTTAATAATTCTCAGAGAGATTCAGGGTTTTTTATTCCAGTTTTTCAGGTAATGATGAAATCTCGGTGGAATCTGAGCACATTTTCGAACTTACACTTCGGTGCAAGTTTAGACGCATCCATCACTGATGAATGCACACGTCACCGTGGGAAAGAACACTCAAAATCTCCCTTCTGTATCAAAATGGAGGCTACACAAACCGAAGCGAGTGAGAGTAACAAAGCTGCTGGTTAGAAGCACATTTAAGAAGCTCTTTGCAATGCACAGGCACCAATAAAGAATTGAAGACCAAAGTCCAGTCTCCAGAGGTTCAGGGATGAGTCAAATGCTGCTCCCAAGTGCTGCAGGTAGATCTGGAAGTTTTCTTGAGGAAAGATACCAAAAGGTATAATACAAATCTGATAGACATACTGCCTAAAAGTTTTCTCTTAGAGTTTATGCTACTTAGCGTGGGGATTATTCCATCTGACCTAGGTCAGGGCTGTGCCTGTAACAGACACCTGTTTTTCAGACTAGTATGTAAAAAGGTCGTGGGCATTAACAAAAACTTCACATGTACACACAGAAAGCTCAAAAATGTGAAAAACTGTTCAGCCTTACAAGAGGGCAAAGCATTGCAGTTTTACAAGGGGTGGCATGTTTTCTTTACCTATCAAATTAAAATATAATTGAAGTAATATTTAGCTGTGGCAAACATTCAGTGAGATTGCAGATATTTTCATTAAAATAACATTTTTAAAAATTTCAAAAATTATAGGTAGAAATTATGTTTCAAAATACATTCACAGATGTCAACTGGTCAACGGATTTATTATCTTGTGTTCCTTAGAATTTGGTCTTTGGACAAGGAAAGAATGGAACATTTTTTTTGCAATGCGTACTAATAGCCAATTTCAGGTCATGACAGCCATGTCGTATATTCTTTGTTTATAAAGCTGCATAAGGAGCTCTGAACTTCCCACCTTTGCTTCAAGGGTGCCCTGGTCAGGTGTGCTCGGGAGGGGTGGGAGGGAGCCATGCAGGAGGCGGAGGAAAAATGCCACCTCCTGTGAGGGTGAAGCTGCGTCTCCAGGTGGCCACGGTCACCTCTGGCGTCCCGCTGCGTGGACCAGGCTGTCCTGGTTCTAGAGGAGAACGCTCAGTCTCACACCCTCCATTTCCCTTCAACATTCCCCTAAGACAGGAGGCTCCAGATCCTAAACTTGATCACAATGCGCTCGCTCCTGGTGCCGACTATGCCTACGAAGGTCCAAGGCGCTCACAGCGCTTTCAAATAAATGCTTGAGAAGTGCAATTTAACAAAAAAATACCAAAGATTTTTTATTCGACTCTTTATTGGCACATTATATATACACATCATGATCACACACAATATTGAGCATTTATATCAGTATATGACACAATCAAAGATTTATTGCACCTCAGAGAAATCCAAGTCATCTAACATATTACCGAATTTATCAGAACACATTCTACTGGGGGAAAATTTTCAAAGAGAGAAAAAAATGCAAAAATATTCTTCCAAACACATGAAATATTTTTATGTAAATTCCAAACTATTGCATTTTCTAAACTTTATCCTGCAGATATTAAATACCATTAAACTTAAAGGAACGAGAAGAAGATACTAGAACAGCACTTAGCACTTTTAGACAAGCTTTTTCTTTTTCCCTCTGTTCTGTTTCCTATTGTAGCCTAACATTTCCTACACGGAGTCGGCATTATGTAAAATCGCCACGGCTGCACGTGTGCCCCGTGTTCAGCCTTCCCGCCGGCTCCCGCTCTGCAAGGGCGAGCTCCTCTTCCGCTGCGGCGCCTGGGGGCGGCTGGGGCCGCGGGGGTGGCACGGGCAGAAGCGCCAGGATGCTGCTCTCCTGGCAGAGGTGGGGCAGCTCTGAGAGGGGCAGAGGGCACCGTCCACTGTCGCTGGCTCTACCAGAGCTGCCATGTGCAAGGACGGGCAGTGCCTGCTGCTCGTCCCAAGCGCTGCAGGATGGCAGCTCGGCGCAGGGAAGCGGCGACGCCAGAGTCCAAGCGGCAGAGCGAGAGCGAGCTCCAGGGCCGGCCAGGGCTTGGACGGGCGCCCTCCGAATCTTTCCCTGTATTACTTTTCTTATCTTTCAAACTAAGAACAATGATAATTCGTGCGGCCTACGGCACAGGTGAGCTCAGCTGTCAGAGGAGATAAAAATTTCCAGAATGTTTTGCATGACAAAGTGCTTACCCCTTATTTAAACATAAGAAGGCTATTTTACCAAATTTTAGGAAACAAAGTTTAATGTAGTGTGTTAGATGAGTGCTGACTATAATTTCTCTTTCCAGCTTGGAAAATAGAGGCATAGAAAGAGTTTTAACACCTTTAGAGAAATTTTAGAAGTAGGAAGTTCTATACAAATTAAAATAATAGAAACTACGTTTGAATTTTTAGCTTCACAGCTTTAAAGCTGACCTTTACAAAAAAGCAGATGTTAACTTCTAATATCTAAATTTCCTCATTTTAAGGGGAAAATAATAGCTTCTATATATAAAATTTCTTTTGTCTGGCATGTAAGAAACATTTAATTTTGTTCATAAAGTCTTTCCCTAAGCTAATGTCTCCAGATGTACTACCTAACCTGTTTTGCAGCAGGTTTAGAGTTTCGGTTTTAATATTTAGGTCTCTAATGCACTTTGATTTTAGTTTAGAACATGGTGAAAGAGATACATCTAGCTTCAGTCTTTGGCAGGTTAAAGCCCAGTTTTTCCAGGACCATTTGCTAGAGGGGCTGTCTTTCCTCCCTTGAGGATGTTTGGTTTCTTTGTCAAACATACGGTAGCCAGCTTAGTGTGTCTGGAATGGTTTCTGGATCTTCTAATCTGTCCCACTGATCCTCAGATCTGTTTCTTTGCCAGTACCATGCTGTTTTTATCACAGTGGCTTTGTAGTATAGTTTCAAATTGGGGATAGTGATACCCCCTGCCATGTCCTTGTTTCCTAGAATTGCTTTTGCTATTCTAGGTCTCTTGTGGCTTTAGACAACCCAAATGCCCATCAACTCTAGACTGGATAAAGATGTGGGTTTGTTTTTTTTAATAAAATGGAGTGTTACTCTACCATAAAAATGATAATTTTGAGTCATTTATATTCAAATGTACATACCTTATGGATATACTCATAAATGAAATGAAGAGGTCACAGATGTGTAAATATAATTTTTCTCTGGTATGAGAAACTGAAGATGTAAATGAGTTCTAGAATGCATGATAGATATTGTGAAATAGTAAATATTCAAAGGGATTAGGGTTTAGGGGTAAGTAATGAGGAAAAAGAAGAAATTTGATGGTTAGAAATAGGAGACAAAGCTTGTGCATATGGGGTGGGGTTTGTAGGGTGGGTAAGGGAAGAGGAAAAATGAGAATTAAGTCATGTCATCTACTTGTACAAGTTCTCAGTGTGGACATAATTGTCATGTATATATAATGTACCAATAAAGATTCAAATTTTTCAAAAAGCCAATATGGGTGAAGTTAAGGAAAAAAAGAAAATTTAATTTTTAATCAATCCTTCATCAAATATAGATTGAACACCAATCATATGTCAGTCTTCATTCTACATACGATTACCTGTTTTGCCTTTGCTAGTCTGTTGTAGTTATTTTTTTTATCTTCTTTACTATTGTGACAGTAAAGAAGCATTTCCAGTATGCTCATGTACTCGCTCATCTACTTAAACCTTTGGGGCTCTAGATACTGACTTTCTGCGGGAAGTTCTTCAATTTTATTCCTGCTGAACCACAATATTTCACGTCTTCAGACAAAGTTTCTTGCTGGTATCATCCAATAGTAATTTATTAAAACTGGAAAATGCTACATTTATCTTGTTTTGTTGTTGTTTATTTTTATTGCAACTCTGGTAGTAAAGAATGGAGGTCTAACAAGTCGGCTTAGAGCTAAGAGCCGAGTAATTTGGTTTGAAATCTTCTGGATTTCTGGAAAGGTTCTTTGAGTTGTTTACGCTTAAGCTTATTCACGTGCAAAAGATAAACAAAAAAGGGTCAGTACTTTCTTAAGTAGCTGTAAGAATGGATGAGTTACCACTACAGAGTAATTAGAACAAAGTCCAACTGATAATCAGCTCCCAATAAACGTTTCCTTTTCTTACAATCAGTAGCAGGAGGCAATGGAAGATGGCTTCTAATTGACCACACATGCAGTGGTGTGATTTTACGTTTATCGCATCAGAATTCCACGGAGTCCCACAGAAATTACGATCACCTCACACGTCCCATCACTCTCCCCAGTTCGCAATTAGCGAAAAGTTAAGACTTCCTCTCTCGACAGCACTGCGAATAGCACATCATTTCCCGTGGCAGAGTGTAAAGATTACGGGCACTGTAGCCAGCAAAAACAGGTATCCAGGAATCTGATATTTCCCTTGTAAATAAAAGAGCCTTTCCACAGACACAGACTGGAAGTGACACACTTTTAATTATAGATCTACTTTTAGAGGTATGTTTGTGGAAATGAGATTAAAGACTTTAAAAAACAGAAACTGAAGAAGGCCTTCCAAAACTTCCTAGTGGACAGTCACATGTGTTCCAGCAGTATTATATATCTCTATATTTTGGGCTCGTTTCCATCTTTGCCTTTATAAACACTACATCTCCGTTGCTGTGTTGATAAGTAGGTGTTTCTACATTTTTTAAAAATAATTGCCTTGTCTCTACTTAATCATTCTGGATTTGCTTTTACCAACCTCACAGTTACTGTATTTACATTCACCTTAGTTTATGTTATGGCAGAACCGTAGTAAGCAGTTGTGACTGTTGATTTAGCATCTCACCTCCTTTTTATTATTGTGTCCATACATTTGGTCTCATAATACACCAATAAGCTATTAATGACCCAGACTTCTCAGCTCATATGATATGCCAAGCATTGTACAACCAACTTTGCATGGTATCTACTATTCCTAAAATCCACTGAAGTCAGAAACATTATCTCCCATTTTTTAGCAAGAAAACTGAGGCTCAGAGAATTTAAATAACTTAGTCATATTCATATACTGGTAAGTGCCAAGAGTAGTCTTCAAATCGAATTAAACCATCAAACAAAACTGAACATGATGTAGTCTTTCTTTTAGATTTCACCTCTCTGATTCTCTCAGATTCTCTTTTTATATTGTTTTATCATTTTGTATTGCACTTATACTTGACAGATTACCTATTTCTCCATAATAATATAAAGATGAGAGATAAAGATTCTCCAGTTACTTTATACATTCTTGCTTTCTGGGTGCACAGTACACTTGCCTGGCTCAGGCTCAATGAATAAATGTACATAATGGCGACTTACAGAGGTTCCTCAATATTGACATCTAAGAGGTAGAACTTCCTCCGTCTGTTCTGTATTTAAAGCAGCAGCTGAATTTGTGGTGATAACAAAACAAGGAAGAGTCCACCAGAGGTCAGGAGTCACACAACCGAACTTTAAAAACAAGTAACACCTTCTATTTTGAAATCTTACGGACTCCCAGAAAGTTGCAAAGAAGAGTCCATCTGTGTGTATATCCCTAAATGTGTTTTCTAATAACACATAACATACAGTCACTGTGTTAGTTAACTTTGCAAAGATTTCAAAGGAGGAAAGGTTTACTTTGCCCATCACTTGGTGGTGGCGTCTCCGGGCCTGTGGCACCACAGCACATAAACCAGGAAGGGTGGTATAGGAGGGCTCACCTGATGGCTGCTGGGAACCAGAGATAAAGACCAGAAGAGGCCAGAGTCAGAATACCCCGACAAAAGCATGCCCTGACCAGCGAACTGACTTCCTTCCCCAAGGCCAGACCACCTCCCGATATCACCAGGACAGTTAATTGTTATAATACAATAATAAATGCCAGACTCATTTGCCTGCCAGTCTGTCAGAGAAAGACAAGGAACTCAAGGACAAAATGTTTATCACACTGAGTTGAAGACCCAGTTTACAGGAGGCAAAAAGGGATTAAGGTTGCTGGAAGTTGTGGACCAAATTGTAAGAGAGGAGAAAGAGCAACAGAGAATATTTCCAGCTACCAGCTAAGTGGGTCTCTAAGTCTTCCTAGGCAATAAATTGCAGTAGATACATTGGGAATCCACAGGTTTGGGCAAAGAATTCTAAATGAAATGAGTACTAAACCCCACAGTCTACTAGGAAATAGTGAAATTCTGAAAGATCAGAGTTTAGAAATTCACGAAATCCTCCAGAATATGGCTTAAAAGTAAGACAAAACGGCTGGGCGTGGTGGCTCACGCCTGTAATCCCAGCACTTGGGAGGCAGAGACAGGATTGCTGAGTTCGATGCTTGCCTGGGCTACATAGTGAGACCCTGTCTCAAAAAAAAAGTAAGACAAAACCAAGCCAGTATAGACTAACCATGACAATGCTTGAAAGAAGCTTCAATAGGCTGAAGCAGCTCTATAAGTTATAGAATTATTACCGCAGCAAAATTCCAGTCTCTAAAAAGAAAAACAACAAAGTACAGACACTCAGAGGTGTAATATTCTCAATGATAAGCTTCTAAAACATTAGACATATGAAGAAGCAGCAGGAAAAATCCATGATGTAGAGAAATATCAATAGAAACAAACTAAAAAATGCCAGAATGATTGAATAAGCAGAGAAGAACTTTGAAAAGAGTAATTGCAAATATGTTTATGGATGTATTAACCTAATGGCCAAAGAAAAGATCAGAGAAAGACCCGAAAGGAGTTTCTAGAGTTGAAAAATGATATAGTTGAAATAAAATGTTACTGGCTAACTTTAACAGGATGCAAGATAGCACAAGAGGAAAGATCAGTAAACCTGGTGTGGCAGAGACAAACAGTCCCACAGAACAACACAAATAAAACACTGGAGAAATAGACAAACCCTTGGGACACTGAGCAAAGCCTCACTCAACCAAAACCAAGAAGTGTGACTGCTATGTAACTGGACACCCCAAGTGAGAGAAATATTTCAAGTGCAACAGCCAACATTGCTTAAAACTGTGGAAATTGCGAAGCCATTGATAAAATAAGTGAAACCAAAGCCAGAATGTCTCACACACACACACACAAAGCTGCACCAACAAACATCATAATCAAATCACTGAAAGTTATTCGTAAAGGCCAAAGTATAAAATCAGCCATAGGGAAAAAAAAAAGAATTGCTAAATATACAAAAGGCAAAGTAGACCACGAACAGACAAACTGAGAATGGGAAAAAATTTTGCCACATATACCTCAGGCAAAGGATTAATATCAAGAATATATGAGGACCTTAAAAAAAAGTAGATGCCTCAAAATAACAGTCAATCAAAATATGGACAAATGAAATGATAAGCACTTCACAGATGAAGTATGAATAGTCAAAAAATAAAGTAACTTTGCTGAAGATCAGTCACAGGAAACACATACGTGCTGTGTGTGATGCTGAAAACCTGAATTTTTTTGTCCCTGAGATTAGGAACAAAGCAATTGTTCTTTCTATTGTTTCCACTGGGCATAGTGCTGGAAGGTCTCACAATGACTTGCATAATAATTACAATAAGCACGCAAATTGAAATGATAAAGGTAAGACAGTGGGAAGACTGCCCGGTCACGAATGTAAAGAATTAAACCACTAAAAGTTGCTGGAATTAAAAAATAACATATTACAGGTGCAAAATTATCATATATTATATATATGAATTAGTTTTCTATATACTTGCAACAGTTAAGAAATTGAAAGAGCACTGCCTTCACAGTAGCTTGAGAACTCCTAAAATGTGTAATAAATAGTGTTACTACATGCAAGAGAAGTGGTCACAATGAAATTCTGCTCAGAAAAACTAAATACTAAATTAAAGAATATGTCATGTTCATAGATAGGAAAATTTAAAATTGCTAAGATGTTCATCTGTACTAAACCCATCACAGTTCAAAATCTGATGAGTAGGTTCTTTTAAAAATTGAAAAACTACTAAGGACTAAAAGACAAGCTGCTTTTTAAAAATTAGAAGAGTTTACTCAATTTTTGATCACATCTAAAGATTTCTATAGAGTAATAATAATAAAGGTAATGCAATGTTAGCAGAAAGACCGACTCACAGGCCAGTAAGATAGCACAGAGGCTAAATGTATGTAAAAATGTATGACTGGGTAAATTTTGATACTTTGCCATTTATACTAAGGAATTGGTGGGGAAAAGGCTGCTGTTTTACAACTAGTGTAGAAAATCCTATATTTACATGTAATTTATTTTGGGTTTACCTCAATTTCTTACTTTGTTAGATAAGCCACATAATGTTTTTCCTGTTATTGTTTAATAGAAGAATTTTATGACACAAAATTCTCTTTAAAAATATATATACTGCTTCAGCTTTATCACATTATAAATGGTATTTACATTATCAAATATTGAAACATAATCACTACTGAACTAAAACGAGGTGCTTTTACATGTGTTATTTTACTATTGTAAATAACTCCAGTGAAACCAAAAGCACCTTTGGGTTTTTAATCTCTCTCCTACTAAACTGTACACAAACTATTCCAGTTAATGTTGGTGATGACAGTTTGGTAACTTTAATTATTGCACAATAAAATGCAAAACTCAACTATTAGATTTGCATAGGGAAAATATTTGCTGATGACTTCTCTGAAAACATATTTCTCCATTTCATCTGAACATCCCTCAAACAGCCACAGATTCTTAAACTGAAAGTAAAGACAGACAATCCATACTCCTTTAGATGAAGTCTGAAATTTTTTATTGTGGTTCTACAAGTACAAACAATGTATTCACAATTTGAATTCGTCCTTCATAAAATCGCTTATATTTTCAGAACCTGAGGATGGCAGGGCACAGCCCAGGCGGGACAGGAAGTCTTCTTGGCATTTCCTGTCCTTCCTTCCTCGAAAAGCAGGATTCTCAGATGACATAAGGTGGCCGAAGACCAGCAATACAGGGAAAAGCCTGGAAAATGGGGGCGCAGAAGCCCTGCTTTTGGTGAAAGTTCCCCTCGGGGATCCAGACTTTCCCTCTGTAAACCTTGTTGGGATGGGGCGATTCTCCATCACTGCCCAACAATTGCATCGGTCTTGAAATGCCAGCAACTGGCTCATCTCTTTTGGGTGTTAGAGCTTTGTCATCTTTGGTCTTAGAAATTCATGTTCCTCTAGTTCTAAGGTGATCTTCGGTTTTCCATAGTTTTATTTATAGTTTCTTCTTTATGATGACTACCTAGGTTGTGGCTGCCTAAGGACAACTCAATTTCTTAAAATAGAGCTTTGCTCAGCACTTTCAGGTTCACGACGAAATTAAGCAGCAGCTACAGAAGCCCACACGTAACTGCAGGCCCGAGGCACACGCGGCCTCCTCGGTTATCTGTATTCCCAACCGAAGTGGTACAATCACTAGAAGTAATGAATCTGCGCTGGCGCGTAGGGTCACCGGGAGTCCGTCCCCTAAATTCCATCCGCTCTCAGAGTTGCACATGCTGCAGGTTTGCACAGAAGGCTCCAGGTGCATCCGCCTTGGCAGCGTCAGCTGCAATCGTTGTGCAGCTTGAAAATTCCTCCGTGTTCCACTTCACCGTCTCCCCCACCCTCCACCATGGCGAGCTTGGTGCCTTCACTATCTCCATGGTTTTGCCTTTCACGGAATATGATTTTTGCAATCATACCTCGTGTAGTTTTTCACCTGGGCTTCTTTCACCTAGTTATGTGTATCTGAATTTCCTCCATGCGCTTTCATGTCTGGATAGTTAGGTGTTTTTTTTTTTTTTTAATTATCTTTCTTGGTACATTGTATATACACATATACAACAAAGATATAATAAAATTTGAATTAGAATAATATTTCATTAGAAAACATTTTGAATGTAAGAAGTTGGGAGACTAGTGTTAACGAATCCCATATCCAACCGCTGCTCACACCATGTCATGTTAGTCTTTCTGTGTTTTGCGTTCATCCTCTCCACTTGCAAACACAAATTTCCAACGCGATTTCAAAGTCACTTACAGGTATTTGCCACAACAACACGAATCTATAAAATAAGACTCTTTCTGTATTATAGTAATTATTATCTTTCTACTGTGATCTAGCGTTCAATTTATGTCTACACTTCCCTCCCTCCCTCCCTCTTCCCCTTTCTCCAGTGGAAACTAACCAAGCATGAGCCCTGCATTTGGATTTTAGGGCTCTGCACTTTCCTTTGCACATTTTTTTGAAGTGTCCTATACACACTCTTGGACCTAGCTCGCTTGAAACAGAACCCTTGTGTTTATTTCTGGACTTACTGAAATAAGACATATTTACCACGTAAAACTATGGATTTTCTCTAATGATTCATGTATCAGTAGGTTTTGATGTTGCCTTCCCATCATCATTCAGCTTGACATATTATTTTTCTTGAGGTATTTTTCTTTGACCCAAGAATTGTTTAGAAAGTTATTTGAATCCAAGTATTTACTTTTACTTTTTAAATACGGCTACAAGAAAATTTTAAATTATATATGAATTATTTACATAATAATTTCAAATTATATATGGACATTTAATGTTTTTATTGGAGTAATGTATTATATTACTATTAATTTTTAAAATGATTTATCTGTTATAAGACTTGTCTTTGGCTTCTATCAAGTTAGAAATTAGTCTCTGAACTGCTAACTTTTGAATATTTTCATTATAAGATGTTTACCTCATCAAAATATTTTTCTGCATGTTCAGAAACAATCACATTTCCCTGTTATATAATAGAGTGGGGAATTATACAAAAAGTGGTGAATCTTTTCGCTACAGAATTGGTCTTTAATTAATAGTGAAAATGAAGTTTTTTTCTTTCCCTTCTTTAAAAAAAGGAAACAAAGCTTATGTATATAGGAGCCTATAGGGAGGGCAGAGGAAGGAGAAAAATAAGACTCACAATGTGTCATATAGAGGTACAAGTTCTCAATATTAAATATGATCATAATGCATATATAAAATGTACTCATAAAATCAATTATTTAAAAATAGTGAAAATGAAATTAAAAGATGAAAAATGAGACTTCTGAGGGAGTTAGTAAACTAAACTCACAGTACCATAGGATCACTGACCTGTTTATCATCATTTCAATTCATTGAAGGAAATAAATGTGCAGTTAAGAAGTGCATTAAAGAACATATCCAGAAAACTGTACAATTGCAAAGGAAAATCTAGAGAGCCTGATTTTACTGTAGTTTTGGAGACCACCCAAGCGAGTATGGTCCTAAAGATGACAAGAGAGGTGACAAAATAAAATTTCAGTTGATCATCGTCATTTATCTGCCTCCAGAATAGAGAGAAGGACATACCAGCCCTGCCGACTCTGCCCTCATCCCAACAACTACCCACACGCCTGACAAAAACACTCTCTTCAACTATTAGAAAGATGATGCTATTAACTGGCACAATTATAATTACTTCTAGATCATTTTAACAAAGGATATTATGGAAATTCATCTTTGATTTAAAAAAAACTATGCAAAGAAATGTGAAACAAAACCTTCCAAAGAAAAAAAGTTCACCGATTTTATATGAGTTTACAAAATAATGCTTCTAGGACCTTCAGACAGAGTAAAAAATAATATTTGATAATTGAAGCTATTTTCCAGTTTCCTCCGAATGATCCACTCTTGTACTCCTCTCTTCAGTAGCTCATCCTCATTGGTATTTTCTGAGCTCTGTCCACACCTGGGATAGGGACCGAGGGGTGAGTGGGAAGGGGATGAGAACCCTCGCGCCCAGCACCTCGAGTTCTGGTTTATCAAGAGCTCTCGCCCCCGGCACTGCGCCAGCCTGAGGGTCACCGGCCACCCAATTTTCATGACTCATTTATGCATTTGAAATTATGTAATAAAATAAGCTAAAAAAATAAAACCACAAATGTTAAACACAGAAGTGTCACTATATCGATTTCTCAAGAGAACTAAATGAATATTCTTACATCAAAACAAAATGCAAACTAGCCTGGGTTTCCTTATATTTAATTTTTATTATCTATAATGCAAACAATTTATTTTTCATCACTATATTTGCAGAAGAATGCAATTGTACTTTTAGAAGAAAATAATTATACTTATAAAACTATATATTCTGTGATTAATGACTTCTATATTAATATTCAAAGAAAACGTCCTTTTCTTGATGCACTTTGTAGTATCTTTGTGAATTTTGGAACTATTATTTAGTGGATTAAGCTGAATTAGAAATCACAATTTTCTGTGGTGATGATACCAATAGTGACTCTAACTACTCTCACTGGCCATAGAATTCCCTTTTTCAACTAAAAACAGCCAGAAGTGTCACAGGATCTCCAAGTTTTAGCTACTTCTTGAGAAGAGTAAACAATAAAAAGGATAAAGAAGACAGCCTAAAATCACTTCGATGAACAAATCCCACAGCACACTTGTCTAATTTACCACTTACATTGACACACAAAACAGATGTTGGGAATTTACGTCTAAATCTTGAAGGTAGACAGATAAGATAGTTCAATATTATCCCTCCATCCACTTTAATATTTTTTATCAAAAATATCTAAGCAGCAATGTTACCTTTTTAAAAGTATGGCTGGTGGGCACATCACTGTATCACCCCTGACACTTACTTTGTCCTTTCTCTTTTTGCATTGAGCCTCCATGTGTTATTTTTATTTTATCCTATTTTTACTTTTATCCTACTTTTTTATTTAACCCCCACAAAAAATCAGTTTATATAGTTTGCCTGAAAAACAATATTACTGCTGGTCATTTCTTAAATTATAATCAATGTACATTGAAACTTCAAGAGTCCTCGCAAAAACAGGAGTTCAAGATTCTACTGCAATGATATGAATGCTAATGGGCAACTAAATGACACTGTTAGCTACAGCTCATTTTGCAGTTATAATTAGGGGCCGTCAGACATGGGCCTGAGACTCAGGAGCTTAATGGGAATCCCTGAAGCAGAACTATTGAGCTGATGAGTGAGTCTGTAAGAATTAGATAAAACACTCCCACCAAAGTTCATTCATGGAAATGGCTTCCTACATAGACAAATTGACACGCATCTGTTTTATGGTGCATATTGAGAATGAGATTTTTTTTTAACTTCAAAAACTTCTCCAAACCTATCAGTTCTGAAATCCCTGCTTTCCAAACTCATGGCATCTGGGTGAGAACAATGTTGGCTTTTGTCAAAATAGTCCCAGTACTCTGAAAATGGTTAATGTTTGCTGCCCCTGGATGTCACCTAAATGAATCTAGGGCATTGCCTGTTCAGTTCGAGCTGGGTGTCGCATCTTTTTTTTTTTTTTATTTTTTTCCTTTTTTTTGAGACAGGGTCTCGCTTTGTAGTTCAGACTGGCTCTGAGCTCACTATGTAGTCCAGGCAAGCTTTGAACTCAGCAATCCTCCTGCCTCTGCCTCCCGAGTGCTGGGATGACAGGCGTGAGCCACCACATCCGGCTGGGTGTCTGTCGCATCTTAATGAAACCAAACCAAACATCTCACATTCTGTCATCAAAAGAAACCTGGACAAACAAATATTTCCTGGAATCTTCTGATGGAATAACATTAAAAAAAATTGTTTCATGACAAGGAACAAAACTATTTAAAAAATCTTCATCTCATTTTATTCTAAATTCCTGTCATAGTATGCACCTAAACCTCAAATCCTCTTCTGTCTCTTCCAAAGCTTTGATTTCCCCAAAACGATCTCCTTCCACCCCACTCCTATTCTCACCACAATTCCCATCATCCAAGTGGGTTTTGTTCTTGGGGAGGGATTCTTTAAACTTTCCTGCTGAATGAATGTATCTCTTAGAGTAATTAGACATGATTCTTCTTGTCCATTACCCTAATCAGAATAATGTAATCCCAGGCCTTTAGAAAAACATAAGAATAATTTTCCTTTGAGAAATTTGAGGCAAAGAATGTAATATTGCCCCGTTTTGCAAATATCAATACAAGATACCAAATTAAAAGTTACCTACAGGTAAAGGTTTTGATGAACATTTTAAAAACAATTTAGAGATAGTTATACTAAAATATATGGGCATTGGTTACCTGAAATGGAAGTTCAACTGGGGTTCCATATTTTTATCTATAATCTTGGGAAGGCTGAGATATGAAATATTTCCGTTTTCATGACATTTGTGTAACATAGAGATTGAATTGACAGCGATAGGTCTCTGGTATGTGTACTGTTGGTGAGACACGGAACTCACAGAGGACCCAGCGTGTTATGTATTAGTTTCCTACACTTTCCGCTGTCATTTCTCCACATGCTTGATGTGTTTGGCTGGGTACTGCACTGCATTTTGGGAAACCATCCACTTTTCATGCATCAACAGAGATTTTCAAGGAAATGTGTTAGGAAAGTTACTCCAATCACCTCGGCAGGGAAAGGCGGCCGTGTCATAACGGCTTTCGTTGACAAGATCTACCTCAGTAACAAGTTTTCCTCAGACCCTAAGACAGAACCATGAAAGACTAAACAGCTCAACCTCTGAGATGCTTTGCGATAGAGGGTGCCCCAGCACACTCCTAGACCGGATTCCTGTACTGCCTGAGTTCTACACGTGTGAATCCAGTTTCCTTTTAAAACTTTCTGTCCAATAACAAAACTGGTTTAGGTTACTTAGTAACCAAAGATTTTAAAGCAACTGACCTCAAGCTCCCTGTGTGAGTGGCTTTTGTGATGAACTTATTCAGCCAACTAATTTAGGATGTAAAGAGACAGACTTAGGACAAAATGTCACATGTTATTACTAATTTACAGGCCGTGTGCACTGCTAAGTAGAGTGATGGGTCGAACAGTACAGCTCATTTGATTTTAGCAGCTGGACACAAATGTTGAATTAAATCCGGGTTTGCTTTTACTTCCTGGCTCAAGACGTGCTAACTGAAAGATGGATTTTAAGGCAAAGGAAGAGGGATTTGGGTCCACGATAATCCTTAGTCATAAAGCATTACCCATGACTCGGAGCCTCTGATCTGCTAGAAAAGCAGGGTGCACCGCTGCCTGGCCTGCGGTCCCCAGAGAGCACTTGGAGTGCGCTTTGCTGTGACACAGCACAGCGTGTGTCTTCAACCAGGAACCAAGATACGGTCCACCTTGTCCCTGTGGACCCAGGTGTTCACGTCTCTAGTTGAGCGGTACCAGTGAGTAGGGACACCAGTACTGAGCCTGTGGTGAGCACGGGGAGCATCGTTTGGACCCAGGGAAGTCACAACACTCCCGTGTGAGGTGGTCACAGAGATGGGAGCTGCGGTAGCCAACAGCACCAGCTCGCCAAGAACCTGGATCTCAGGAATAAAATGCCCGGCCACCTGGAGGTCAGAGGCACCATTCAGGGGAAGCAGTGCAGACCACAGGAGTGGACAGGAAGGAGCGTGAGAAGGGTACAGGTGCGTTTGAACATTGACCTGCCCAGGTAAAGATCACATCCAAATCACAAAAAGGCTCAGATTGCAATAACTTTTTGTCTATGTCCCTTCCCTTGTCCCCATCGTATAAAGGCAAAAGTCCTAGTTTTGGTTCTAGGTCAAAGCAAGATCAAACTGATGGCACCCACCATAATGTGGTATCGATGCATGGATCCCAGATGAGGAGCTGGGCAGGGAAAAGTGGGGGAGGGTGTTAAATCCTTTCCCTTTCCCTCCAACCTCTTTCCGCTTTGCTTTTCTCTGTCTAGTGCTGTGTATTAGCCTGTCAGCCTCGGACCAGGCACTCAACTTTTGACATACTAATTTCCATCTGCTAATTGGTACATTTGAAAAAGATACTTTATCTGCATAAATTTGAAGCACAATTTTTTTTTTTTTTTGAGACAGGGTCTCGCTTTGTAGTTCAGGCTGGCCCTGAGCTCACTATGGAGCCCAGGCAAGCCTCGAACTCAGCAATCCTCCTGTCTCTGCCTCCCGAGTGCTGAGCAACCATGCCCAGCTGAAGCATAATTTAAAGTGATCATGTAGGAGCCTTCTATTCAAATGAAGAAAATAGAAGTTTCCATTTTTTTCATTTATTCTGGGAGAGAGTAATTAGTATTTTTTACTTATTTTATTTTTAACCAACGCTTAGGAATTATACATCTTCATGGAGTTGCATATGATATACTTACGCATATATAATGTTTAAATCAGATTAAGCCTATCTACCTCCTCAAACATGCAAGAGGTGATCAAAATATATGGTGAAATATAATGTATAAATTTTAACAAAATAGTAGAAGACCATTAATCCCACTCAAAATACTTGCCTTCGCTTCTAAAATGCTTTTGACACTCTCTGAAATAGCTCTGGAAGTCTTCCCTCATGAATTGATTGAAGAGAAATGATCAAAAATACGGCAAGTTCTGAGGCCAAGTGCCGCCCAACGGAAAGGCAGCTCCTGGAGCCACGTGACACGCTTCTCCCACCGCACCCACCAAAGCGGGCGCCTATGACCTCTGGCTCTTCCAAAACTCAAGATGACCATGAAAAGGAAATGTTTTGAGTCAGTTTGGGACCTTAAAGCAGCCACCACAGCACAGCTATGCCGCTCAGGACGGAGGAGTCCAGAGCTGCCTCAGAGAGCAGCAGGAGGAACCATGGGGAAAGTGTGTTCAAAGCCAAGGGCCTGACTTGGACAGGGGCCAAGGGCGATGTGACTTTTAACAGCTATAATTTTTAAAAATTCAAACATTCATTATATTTTTCTGTCACACTCTGTATGTCATTTCTTTATAGTGAAAACATTCCAGTTTTTTCTGTTACCTGAAATTCTCAGTTGTACTTTTAATTTTATCAGTTTTGATTATTTAGCTTCCATACACTGCATAAGAAATATACCATCAGGTAACCCCACATCATGCCCTTACTTCAATCTTCAAGATAAGACTGTTGTTTTTGAGATACTTTAGCCTACATCCTCTGGACTGGTCACCACGACCTTCTGTTTGAAACTCTTTTCTTTGATTTGACCTTTATTGCCTTCACCTTTTTCTTTCCATAGAAGCCAAAATGACTCACTTCTAAGTTAAATCACAAACTTTTCTTGCTTAGAAATGTTTAATAATTTGCCACATCACCTTTTGAAGATCTCAAGGCACCAGATATATGGTTCGATGGTAAAGTCCTTGTCTAGTATATGCCAGTTCCCAGGTTTACTGATCTTCCTGTCTTCTCTTTATCCCTTTTCTCCAGGCTCAGCCTACACACATCGCACGCACTGGCTCCCTGTGCATTATCCTTGTGAACCCACCTGGGGGTTCCTGTCTATCACAGACGTGGGTTCTTAATACTTCAGCCTTTGATGTAGTCAAAACCCTCAGGTATTTTAGTGAGCTCAACCTTATACCCAATGTTTTAACTAATGAATGCACTAGGATATGTATAAGGCAAAATGTTGAAATGCTTTAATTAAAAGATTAAAATTAATATATGATACAAATTCAATGCTTATGCAAAAATTTTTACAACAGTGAGCAAAGTGTATAAATGTACAAAAGATAAATACAATCCACAGCAAACATGTAATCATTGTGTCAATAAAATGTGTTGAATTCATAAATGAATATATTCCCCCCCAAAAAATGAATGCTTTAAGCATTTGAATTGATGCTAACAGATACTGGTATGATATCAGAAAGCTTTTAGGATGACAGAAAACTGACATACAACTATTAATATCAGGATAAAAAGTCTAAGAGATAATAAAACTAAGAAATCAATAAAATGTCTGAGGAAGAGATTTTCAAATAAAGAAAGAGGATTATTCCTGAAGATATTCATGTATTATTGGTCTCAAAAAATTGGAGGTTTACTAGAAGAATATTGAGGAATTAAAGACAAGCTGGGAAAAATGTTACATTGTTTTATTTGAAATACAGATTTAAAATCAGTTTTATACTCCCTCTAAAGAAAGCTTTGCTCTGGGAGCCAGATAAACATGTCTAAAATGATTGAAAGTTTTGTAGGAACAGACTCCATAAAAGGATTCTTTGGGAAGGGTCAATAAAAGTAGTTCCTCAGAGAACCAGTTTTGAATAGTTAAGGACAACTAGAAACGCTTGGTCTACTTTCTAAAACCTTGTGAGGGCTTTCGAGTCCTACAACAAAGCACTCATTTTATGTCAGTGTAAGATTTCTCCTAGTTTTTAAATCTCAGTGGCACAAAAGGGCAGTGATTTCAACCACAATTAGTGGCATTTACTTTTATCTCTAAGCCCGGCAAAAGAAAACAAAAACCTAACAAAAATGAAAACCAAAAGCACGGGGGACAGAAAAAGAAGCAGGTTATGACTTGAGAAACAGTACTCTGTGATAAGCTTTCTCCAAAAGTCCTTCAACAATCTTTTGTCCGCCTTCAAGTTGGAAAATCCCAGGATCTTTGAGGAGGAGGAAGACAGCTCAGCCAGTTCATAAGCAAGTAGCATCATGTCCGTGTATGACGCACACAACACAATTGCCCAGGTAACCACCAAGTTGCAAAGATAAAACAGCAATGTTTCAAACACAGAGCCAACCAGTCGCTCTTTGCCTGCCTTGTGGCACCTTTAATAATGCACTATCAGTGTTAGCGTCTTGGTAAGAGTCTCTCTCCTGACTGTTAGCGCATGCTGGAACACAGTCGATACACAGTGGACAATAATATATGTGTTGATTCAGCCCACATATATTATTTCAGTACAGGCCACAAAAATTATGAGGAAATCCTAGATGGTATGTTGAGAAAAAGTATGAAAAACTATTCTGTCACAATGGAAGGGTATGTGTATGGAGCCATTCCTAAAACTCCTTTGCTGATCCATTTTGGAGGGCTATTCTGTACTGAATACCAATATAAAATTATTTTATGTGAAATTCACGTAGAAGCCACTCAATAATAGATTTTTTATTACATATTGTTTAAACTCCAGAGAGGCAGGAAGATGAGTTGAATTATTCATTTTGACAGGAGAATATTTGTGTTTCACTTGCAAGAAACATTTAATATTTAACACTTAATTTTTCTTAGCACTTATAATCTCAAACATCTTAGTAATTTTCAGTGTAAAAATGCCCAAAAGCATTCAACATAGAGTAAAACAGAAAAGTAATCTTATGTTTATAACATAAAAGAACAGAAGTGACTATGTTCGACTAACTTTCTTAATTCAGAACATGGACTTCCACGTAGTCACCTCTTTCTGTAGAGGGTCAGGGGTCACCGTTAATTGGTTTTTAAAACCCCAAAGGTGACTCATAGGGAATGAGTCTTTCTCTGTATTTGGCTTCTTCTGCTCTTTAAGGCATCTGTTAAGATATTAAATAGTACTAAAATACTAAATAGTATGAATGTTCCATGATTTACTCGATATTCTCATATTATTTGACATTCGTAAGGGTTGTGAACTTATGCACATCTTTTAGTGGCTTGAGGGTGAGTTTCTCTCCTTACTGGGCCCGGAGCTACTACCTGCCCCACGCGCCTTGAGCACAACAGACGCGCTGTGTCCGGCCCAGGGCGCTAGGCCCCTGTGCGGTTCTCAAAGCTCCCCCAACTCCGCCTTGAGATCTGCACATTTTAATGCATACAGTCCTATCACTGAGCAAAAAATTCCTCGGATTATATTCCCCTTTACTCACACACCAGCCCGTACATTCAAAACGCCGAAGTCCAAGCACACTAAGTTATCAGCCTCACTGACGCAAGTGAGTCACCCAAAGGGCTCTTGGGCCCGTTGTTACAGATCTCCGGGATCTCAGCGCGGCCTCGCTGAGGAGCCAGACAGAAGGCGAGAGCCGGCTCCGAGAGGCTGGACGGCCCGAGCCGGGGCGCAGCACCTCTGGGAGAACCCGGGGCCAACGTCCCCCTCTTCCACGGGCGCGAACTGCTCCCGAGCGGAGCTCCCGCCTCGAACCCACGCACTGCTGCCCCCGGTGGCCGTGTCCGGGCAGAGTCAGCGAGCGCCGGGCCCCGCGCCCAGCCCGCGGGACGTGCCGGAGGCCGCGGTGCGTCTGCCTCTCCATTAGTAAAAGAAAATGAATTTCTGATTTTTACGTAAAATCCCCAAACTTTTAGATGTGGCAGGTGCAATCAGTCGGTTTTAAGCTCCGCTCGGAACGAGCTGGTCCGCCGGGGCCTTCCTGGGCAACGCCGGCGCCGTCACCTCCCCTGGCTCGGTAGCTCCCTCAGCCCGCCCTGCCCGGGCGGTCGCCCTCTCTCGCCGTGTTGAAGGGAGCGCAAAGCGCCCCTGCCCGCTACTCAGCGCGCGTTACTAACCCTGAACTCAGCCCTCTTCTTGCTTGTTCTTTGGAGCTTTTACCAGTGCGTGTTAGTTCTACAGAACGTGGGTTTCATTTTGGCAGATTCGTGCGTCTGTATAAGGGGCCTTTTTCTTTCCTCTTCCCTCTCTGACACTCTTCCAGTTTTCGAATAGTCTCCTTTCCGCTTTCAAGGCATTTCTCTTTTTACTTTCTTTACGTGACGGAAAACATGAATGAGTCTCTGAGTCGGGGTTCTTCACCTCGCCTCGTGCTCTCTAGTTCCCCCCATTCTGAAATGTTGACTTTATTCTTTCCTCTAGACGAATTTGTGGCGTATGTTGGGAACATACTGTTTATCTTTTGACGGGTGCTTGGGCTGTTTCTACAGTTTACTTATTGTGAATTATGGTACCATAAACATGAGTATTCATGTGTCTCTAAAGTATCTTTAATTCTTTGGGAAATATACTAAGAAATGGTGTAGCTGGATCAAATGGTAGCTCTGTATTTAATTTTTTTGGGGGGGGGGATCTCCATAGTGCTTGTGATAGCAACTGTACTAACTCATACCCCAACACCAGTACAGAAAGGTTTCCTTCCTCTTACATCCTCACCAGTGTTTTAGGCTGGCGGTGTTCTTTGGACATTCAACAAACCTTGACTCCCTCCTTTGCTTTAGGGACGAGATAGCTAATCTGTCATTCTTCATTCTGATCTGCTCTTTTGAGTTTGCTGGTTTTGAACACTGCGCCCATAGCGCACCTCGGCTATCTCGGTCCTGAGCTGCAATTCCTCTCCCTCTTCAAACGCAAGCCAGCACTGGTTAATGTGGCATAACCGTCTGAATTAGGTAAGCACTTTCCCCATAAAGTGATAATAAAAAGCGAGACCATTAATTAGCACATGTAAACCAAGGACCCCAAATAAAATGTTTGAAATCTCAATTCATTTGTATGTTTTAGAGAGTAATAGAATATGAAGGTCACACAGTAAACACCTTCCGAAGCTTCACTGGAACATTAACTTTTATCAAGTGCAACTATTTGTGAAGTCAAAATAAGTGCTTTGTGCAATTTGTCTGCTAACGTCAGTGACATATTTTTTTTCTCCGTCCACGAACACTTTTCTGTTTCTAGCTTCACCTGTGGATACTTCCCGTAAACTTTTCTCTGACACGTTGTCAGGCAGCAGTCCGTGAGTCCAAACAAAAACACGCAGAAACAGATGCTTTCCTTTCTGTCCACCTCTCTTCGTGGTGTCCACTCCCACAGACCCACACTGCGCTTTTCAGTATTCCTTCACTGTGGCTGCTCTGGGTTGACGGGTTCACCGGTATCATGTATAATATAAAACCAACCAGAACTAAACAATCTCAGTTTGTCCACCACGCCTCCACCTCCCCACCCTGTGCCGTGCCTACACACTTTCTCCCTGTTTAACATGTGGGAGTCCCTTGGTTTTATTTAACATCAGCCTCTCTCTTTATACATGGAATATCATTCTCTCATCCTCTCTTGTTTAACTGAGGGTATATTTTTTAACTTCCAGTTACCCCTGTATCTTTAGAGCCATCCCCTCTTTCCTTATAAAGTATTGTTAAAAATCATAATTCAGCCGGGCGTGGTGGCTCACGCCTGTCATCCCTGCACTCAGGAGGCAGAGATAGGCTTGCTGAGTTCGAGGCCTGCCTGGGCTACACAGTGAGCTCAGGGCCAGCCTGAACGACAAAGCGAGACCCTGTCTCAAAAAAAAAAAAAAATTCATAATTCAAACATACTGGAAGATCTTTTGCTTCTTTATATCAGGTCCTTTTCCAGTTGAGGCCTTGATTTATTGTTCCTCTCATTTAAAAAGGCCTTAAAAGGGGCCTCCTGTCTCTACCTAACCCCCACTCCGTTTAGCCTTGGTTACAATGCCTGAGACAATTTCTTGTCACATTCAGAATGAGTCCATCGTTCCGGAGTTAAAGTCACTTTTTTTTTTCTTTCGGGCTTCCATTTATTCTGCGCAAACCAGTTGATTGTATTTTTTGACCATTCTTCCTTCCTTGAAATGACTTCCTTGCCCGGTGTCTGAAAGTCCACACTGCTGTTCTGCCCGTTCCTCATGGTCTGTCCCTTTCCCTCTTTCCTTGACCCAGACAAAGGCAGGATTGACTCCTTCGCTCTGTCTCTAATCACAGCCAAAATTGCACCGAGTTCTCTTGACTTAAATACAGTCAATACATTGATTCTTCAAATTGTAATTTTAGCTTTGGCCACTTCTTTAACCTCCAGAATCACTTTCCCAGGACTACCAGACAACCGCATAGATAAATCGCGTGGAAGGCGTAGTAAATCTGAAATTATACATGCTTTACCCACTTCAAAATGGATATACCGAGCCTGTGAATTTGCAGGTCTCCTCAGCAAAAGCCATGGGCTAGAATGTTGATACAGTATCATGAGTAATAGCCTCAAATTTAAAACTATGCAAATATCTACCAAACACAGGATAGATAAATGAATTATAGTATATTCAAGCAACAAAATATCATGCAGTACTGAAAAGAAATGATCTTTGGCCATGCACAGCAATATAAATCATTAGCACATACATTATTTTGAGCAAAATAAGCCCAATACATAAGAATATATAATATACGATTCCACTAAATAAAGTACTGAGATAGGCAAAGTTTGAAACATGCTGTTGAGAGTTAAGATATTTAATTACTGGATGACGATATTAATAGTTTTAGACTGTTTGCAGATTTGGCTATTTAAATTAAAAATGTTCAGTTTGTAAAATATGTGAAAGTTGGAAAGTAAAAAATAATAAGCAAATGCATTATGAAAGTTGTAAAGCTTTTAAGACGGTATTAAAAATAAATGAAATCAAATATCATGTTCAAAATTTAAAATATTCATTATCATAAAAATACCAGTTGTTCCTAAATTGACATGTAAAAAAGATTCTATCCTAACAGGTTTTTTTTAATCTCACATATAATTTTGAAATTTATATTTATAGAAGCCAGTTATGGGAAAGATGAAAAGGCATGAGTTTTCTTTGTTAGAACACTGTGTGTGTTCTAATAACGGCTCTTAAGTCAAAGTCATTTCATCTCATGATAGACAAATTGACCACAGAAGAAGCATAATAAAAATCCCAGAAATAGACACACATAGTTAAGGAAATTTGATGGAAGACAGAATAATTGTGAAGGAATATTTGGAAAACATAGGCACTTCAATTGCTAGAAAAACTGGTGATACTTACAGAAAAGATTAATTAACTTGCTGACATACGTCCTACAACTAAAATTAATTATTGGTGGCTGAAATAACAATGAGTCAGGAAACTATGAAGCTCTTTGTAAGTCATTATATCTTTATGACTTTAAGATAGATTTCTTTTAAAAGAGTTATTAAAATGTGACTATATTGGGCCAAAGGGTTAGCTCAGTGGTTCCAGCGCCTGCCTCGCAAGCGCAAGGTCATGAGTTTGATCCCCGGAAACCACATACAATGCTGGGCGTGGAGACTCACGCCCACCAGCCATCAATATCACATACCACAGTGCCGGGCGTGGTGGCTCAGGCCTGTCATCCCAGCACTCGGGAGGCAGAGACAGGAGAATTGCTCAGTTCCAGGCTTGCCTGGGGTACACAGTGAGCTCAGAGCCAGCTTGAACCACAAAGCAAGACCCTGTCTAAAAAAAAAAAAAAAATGTGGCCATATTAAAATTTAAGATACTTTTTAATTTTTTTATTAATTTTTATCTTTATTGGTATATTGTATATACACATCGTGATCACATTCGATATTGGGAGTTTGACACAGTTTAATTCTCATTTTTCCCATTTCCCACCCCACAACCCCAATACGTAAGCTTTGTTTCCCTTTTTTTATTACCATCACATTACTGTAATAAGTTATAGACCAATATGAACTCTTATACACTACTAATAACAGTGCAAATTAGTACTATTTGCTTATAAAATGATTTGGAATTACCTAAAAACATATAGATAATGCTAATTTTATTTAACAGTTCCATGCCTATTGTGCAGTTCTTAGAAATGTGTGTGCGTCTCAAGAGACACATACCTTTGTATTAACACTGTTCATAACAAAGCCTGGAAACAACTTCAATGCCCCTCAGGAGCAGAGCAGAGAAATTCTTGTACATTCATAGCAGTGACACAGAATGGCCCACCCACAAGTGGATGTCGAAGGACAAAGATTCCGACCACAAAGGGACATTCCTGGGATACACGAAGCTTATAAACTGGCCTCTCCTGTCTCTCTCATGATGATGATTAATATAGACATCATTATTCTATTTTGAGGTTATTCATTTACATCAAACTTTGTGCTCACTTTTAGATCCCTGATTCCTGTCACTAAATAAAAACAAACATGGAGACTTAACAATCTCAAATGATAATTTGACAATCTTCTCCTCCGAGAATGACCCAAAGGAAAAGCAACAAAAGGAATTTTATTTTTAAACGGCACACTCCATTAACAGATAACAAGGACACATAGGAGAAACCTCCTACCTTCAGAGCGGGAGCTGGTACTGTGACAGCAGAGACCCACAAGGGCTGTTCTTGGAGAGCAGAGGTGAAGATACAGAAGACAAATTAGAGAACTCTGCTTCTCACAGCTGGAAGCCTCACCTGAAGCCCCGCACCTGAACTTGGTATTTGTAAGAGCGGACACAGTGGGAGCAGAAAGCTCTCTGAATAAGTTTAGATGCTGTTGTCGTCTGCGGCGCTCGGAGCAGAATTTGGAGGCCCTGAAAGGGAGAATGAGGCTCGAGGTCAACAAGCAGACTGTAGGGAGACTTCAGGTTTTTGGAGAACACTTCTGCTTTTATTGGGAGTTGCACACACTTATATAGGGAACAGAGAGAGGGTGTGACTACAGTGTGGTTGCATCTGACTGGCTGGTCTAATGTGGTTAGCTCTGATTGGCTGGATAGTATAGCCCAGCTGAAACTGGTTGCGATGTTATCTTCTAAATTGGCTCTAGATGTGTGGGGAGTGTCCTGGAGGGATTCCCAGCCAGGGGATCCTCACAGCACAATCCAGTAGCCTGAGGGCCCCAGGAAAAAGCAGGACGCTGCTGTCATCACCTGTGGCTTCTGCAGGTTTGTGTCACCTGTGAGACTCAGCCCACTAGCCTTCCTCACCCAGGTGCCACTTGTGGGGATCCAGAGTTCCACTGTGTTCTCCTTGACCCCGGGGTGGGGGACAAGGATGAATCCCTAATATGGTAGCTCTTGGACGAGTGAAGGAGTCATGATCAAGGGGGAGCAGGAGTCACCCCGTCAGCTAGAGGTAAGTCTCCACACGTGGGAGAGAGTGTGCCAACTTCCATCTTCCTCCGGCTCTCATAGTGTGCCATGAGATGTACCTGCGGCACACTTAACCCAGCTGGGCTTGAACTTCCCCTTCAAGATTCCAAGCAGCGCAGGCAGCAAAACTAAATAAAGGTGAGATATCCTAGCTATGTTTTCATTAGGGTGGCTGATTCTGTGACTTACAGAGATAAAGAAGCCACTGGACTAAGAATATCCCAGAACTATCTGTGTATTGTCATTAAAGGAAAGGAAACTCACATGACCTCACACACAAAACCTCAACAGATAAAGCTCAGCAAACCACCCTCTCTTTGTACAAACACCTGTGAAGCATCTTCTGTAGAGGAAAACAGTACTGCTGTTATTTACACAGCTAATGAGAAAAGGAAACTCCGTAGAAATCTGCACAATTGTACTGTACGGAAAAAGCAAAAAATCTACAAGATAGAAAATGTGCCCAAATATCACCATGCATTACTTTTAATTGACCTGGGCCCAACACTCTGTTGGGTCAAAAACTGACAGAGTTAACTCAGTCTCAAGAAGGAGAATAATATGATGTTTAAAGAAACAATAGCTAATGTTTAAATTTTAAAATTTTATTTCACAGCTGGGCATTGTGTGCACACCTGTAATCCCAGCATTTGGGAGGCTGAGACAGGAGGGTCACTCTGAGGTCAGCCTGGGCTACATAGTGAGTTCAAGGCTGGCCTGAACTACATAGCAAGACCTTGTCTCAAAAGACATATAAACAAACAAAAATACTAGAGTAAAAAGCCTAGTAACACGAATCCCAATCAAAACACTTGCCTTTTGAAAAACTGACCCCGTCGATCTAGATGCTTTCTGCAGCTGTTCTAGATCTTTCATGAGAGTCTTTATAAGATAATGATCAAAAATACCATGGAAGCACTCGGGAGGCAGAGACAGGAGGATTGCTGAGTTCGCGGCGGCTTGCCTGGGCACCATAGTGAGCTCAGGGCCAGCCTGAACTACAACGCGAGACCCTGTCTCAAAAAAGCAAAAAAAAAAAAAAATACCATGAATGCTGCTGCCCAGGGCCGTCCAGTGAAGAGGCAGACTCGGAAGAATATTAATGAAGGGCCAGGAACTGAGCTCAGCATCACAGCGCCTGCCTTGTACACATATGACTGCATCCTCATCCACCTTTTTCACCAGATCTGGAGCTGGGAAACTTGTTCTTCCTCACAGTCAAAATGGCCATGATAAGTCACTCTGAAGCAGCTAAGGACATCATCCAAGTGGCCACCACAGCGCGACTGAAGACACTCGCGAAAACAGGACAGCTGGAACTCCGCCAGGAAGTGGCAAGAGCGAAGGATCTACCGTAGTTCTAATGAGGAGTATGTTATGGGAGATTAATAGGAACCTATCTTTCCCCGTAACAAGTTTTTAATTTAAACATCCCCTGAGTTTTCCTATCACATTTTACACTCCCCACAATAAGGAGCAGTAAAGAATTTGCAGCTAACTTTAATGCACTGCACAACAACAAAATTCAAGGAAATAAAAGAAAAATATGAAAAAACATACTACCAAGTACACCCAGGGGGAAGAAAAAAAAAACGTAAATAAACACCATCAAAACATTTCCATGGACTCCAGATTATACAAATAGCTCACACTTACTGAGTCCTGACCGTGCGCCAGACATAAGGTGGCCAGATTTAGCAAAGTGAAATGCCCCACGCGAGAGTCAGGACACACTTATGCTAAAGAATGACTTGTTTTCCTGAAGTTCAAAATTTAACTAGACATCTTTTGTTGTATCTGGCAATTCTTCTAAGCAATATTTAAGAAATCTACTAGAGATGGAACTCTAGCCCACAGAAAGATAATTATAAACCTACAGAAAAACATCTGGCAGGAAGCACGGAATACATTTAATAGACTGGCCAGCTAAAGCAAAAATGTGATTAGCTGATTAAAATAGGCTACGCACATATGTCCTGCCTATGTGGAAACCTGTAACTAACCAACATTTGGAGGTGGGAGAAGGGTAAAAGAAGGATGGAAGCATAAGAATGTAGAATTCTTCACTTTTTAATACTGAGAAATCAAACTTTATAAGTTAGAACTGACTACTGAAACGACAGAGCTCTGATCATATTTAATCACATGATGTAGGCATTAAGAAAAATCACAATTAAGAGAAATCTGCTGTTGTGAGAGAGAACAGAAGAGGAATTATGCTAATTTTATCATTGCTTATAATAGGCATATTAGTCAGAGTCCCAGCAGGGAGGCGACAACAAATTTAAAATAGGGAAACTTGAGGTAAGTTTCTTCTCAATGGGACAGTTTACAATATGTAGATTTAGAGAAATAGCAAAGATTGTATCAGGAACCAGGGTTATGACCTCTAGCTCAAAAAGCTTGGGGGAAGCAGCAGGAACAGGAAGCACCCACATACTGTTCTACCGAGCAGAAGAGTCACGTGAGTGTGAAGGACACCGCGTTTCTCTTCTCCCTGGGTAGCAGCCCAAGGGCATGGGAATTTATTCCTGTAATTCGTAAACCTCACACTTCTGGATCAAAAAGAAGGGTGGGGGGAAAAGTGCCTAAGGAAGGATAAGTGCTGTAACTGTTGTGTTAGAAAATTAATATGTACTGTCTAAAGAAATAGGCCCCTCAAGGAAGTATGTGATGGTAGGGTTATAAAGGCAACCACCATAACAAAAATAAATGTATCACGAGAAATAGACATCAAAAAACAAAGAAAATCCACATGCACATCAAATAATTATATATTCTATCAGCAGTTATAGGATAATTTCAGATAAACCGTAAACATTGTAGCAAGAAATTTAAATATCTTCATTCACTAAGTAAAAGGAGTCATTCCGACTAACTTACATAGAAAAATACCTTTTACTTATAATATACGACCTAATGTCAAATTAGTTTGAGAAGTCAATAAGAAGATTGCCACAAAGGGCCAGTAAAATTTAAAAACGACCATCAGCAGTAGTCATAACCTTTATATCAGATAAAGATAAATTATCTTTAGAGCAAAACATAAGTGATAGAAAGATAGTTTCAGTCCTCTAGGGTGAACGTGGCAGTGAAAATGTAATCGAAATGGACGCTAGACCCCACATCATCATTATTCAGAAAGCAAAGATGACAGTTCAAATATATGATAATACAAGAATAAATTAATAAAAGCCTTTCATTTACCCATCTCATTCTGGCCTAACTGCATACAGAAACTCTTACCGATACACCAGACCTAGGGGAGAAACCGGAAGTGGGTGTGAAGTGAGGAGGAAGAGCCCACCATCCCCGGCCTTGGAGCTGGCATTCACTGCGTCTTCCGACCTGAGGTGTTTCATGAACTGTCACCAAACTATCCTTGCGAAATATTAATACTTATCAAAATTTAACCCTAAAAAGTAGAGAATCCAAAGAGTCAATCATAAATAAGAAAAAGTTGTCAGAAAGCTACTCTCAAAATACCACAAAGCTAACAGTTTTATGAAGATGCTTTCAGACCTCTTAAAAATCAGAAAAGTTAATGCTATTTAATTTTTTCTAAAGCACAGAAAGGAAATTTTTCTGAATTCTTCATGTGAAATGAGGTTAACAGTAACACTATAAACAGCAGCAACTATTGCAAGGCAAGAGATAATACAGTAAATCTCACTATGGCAATTCATAATAAATCTTAAGTAAAATATAACAAACTGGAAAGAACAGTACCTTACAAAGAATACAAAAAGAGCAAGTAGAATTTTTTTTAGATATGAGATTATTCAAAACAAAACAAAAAGAATCAACCTATAAAAATAAGCATTAACACATTAAAACAAAGATCATTAGAAATAAATGGATAATATTCATTATCCTTCATTTTAAAGACCATAACAGAATAAATGATGTTATACAAAATACCATGGTGTGAGAATCAAGACAGATCATGTACAGGTACAAATTCTCAATGATGAATGCGATCAAAATGTATTCCTAAAATGTATCAATAAATGCATGAAAGGGGGAAATAGCACAATATAAGGACATAAGGTAAGATGTTCATGGGCATGACTGTCATTTAGCTTTGTTTTTGAGGTACTGTGGCTGCAGTTGTAAAGCTGCGAAAGGGAAAGGAATGAGAAATTACCCCAACTCTCAGAGAGTATTATTTTATATCATAAAAAACAAACTACCACTGAAAAATCAATATCAAATAGGAGAATTCTACAAGGTGAGTGGATATCAACATGATACACAGAAATCAATAGCAGTCATATATAATACAGGAAGTTTAAAGGATATAATAAATGTTGATTTCCAATAGCAAAAAATGGTGAACTGCATCAGAATAAATGTACTCAGAAGCATGCAAAATCTATAGTGGTAAAACTCAAAAATTCTCCTGACTCAGAGTGAGAAAAATGGAAGTTTGCTTATGACTTTTTTACACAAAGGTACATTATAAAAGTAAGAATAATATTTAAGTTGAACATGATCACAATTAAAATGCCAACAGATTATACAAATGAGTGCCAAGATCATATGGAAAACTAAATAAGAAAGAATAGAGAGCTTAGAAAGAGAAAAAATATTGAGAAATAACTAGATTGGGCAGGTAGTAAACATATACAAAGCACAGGCAATGAAAATAAAGGCTTTTCTTCATGTAAAATGCAGGTGAAACCATGGAATGGATGTGAAAACACAGCAACAGACTCGAATACACGCAGAAACCTGGTATCAGACAAAGAAGACATGAAAGCTAAACAGGAAAGTTGCATTATTTAATAAACGGTGTTTAAAAAATGGAATAGAAAATGATAGTTTTCTCCAAACTAATTTCCAAGTAAAGCAAGCATTTAAGTGAGAATAAATAAATGAATTTATGGATAAACAAATGGATTTGAAAATGCACAATATCTCCAGAGACACAAAAAATTTACTACATAGTGTCAGAGTATGAAACACCTTCTTGGTTATGGTTCAAATTCAGAAGCGATCTGGAAAGATTGATAGTTTTAGAATATTTTACATAATCAAGTCACTAGGACAGCAATTAGGAAAGTTGTTTTTAAATTTTATTAAAATTGGTAATGTTCTAATGTACAAAAGATAGTACACAGATCAGTGAAGGAAAGATATAAAACAAAGGAAAAAAACAGAAAGTCAGAAGAGTCCTAAACTTAACAATACATTCAGCCCATGAGAGATGGATTCAGGAGGATCATAAGTTTGAGCCCAGCCTAGGAAAATCAATGTCTTAGTGATATCATCTGAAAAACAAGGAAAAGAAGGGCTTGAGATTTAGCTCCTTTGATTGAAGTGGAGTAACACACAGCTATGCATGGATGGTTTGGGTAGATCCATAAGGAACAGAAAAATATTGATTCCCTGTAATAAGACAGTTGCATGGCTGAGGTCAGAGGTGGACCGAAGAGATATCTAAGTACTCATTTGGGTGTTAGCTCCTGTGTATACACTAGCCATTCATATATGTTTAAGTACACACACACACACATACAAAAATTTATATATAAATTTATATAAATATTTATATATAATGTTAATATTATTAAATATTTATATTATTATATTGTATTATATATTACATATATAATATTATTATATTATATTAGTATATATTATATTATATTAATATATATTAAATATTAATAGATAAATATATATATAAAACAATTCATGAAGTGAGTACAAGTACTTCTTATGCAAGGCTGGGACTAAAGAATTAATGCACATATTTCATCAGTACGGTAGGGAGACTTTAAATCCCTGGAAGTAGTGTCATGGCCCTGCTGGTCCTGCTGCAAAGGGGGTCCCCAAAGAGTCCTCGTGAATGGACTGTGCACCTCAAGGTCCCGTGGAAACCCAATGTCTTCTGATTTTATGGAAAGATTTTTTAAAAGTTAAGGGTTTTTTTTTAATCTTCTGAGTCATTTTAATTAAAAAGTGAAAATACACAAAGAACAAGTCATATATTTTTGCATTGAAATTTCCATGTGCTTAGAGAGTTCAATTTTCAAAATTTTATTTCGGGGACCTGGGTGCGGACGGACACCAAAGCCCCCACCGTCAGTGCGTCTGGCGAAGTCCAGGGAGGCCGCAGGCAGGGCGCGCACTGCTGGGAGGCGTTTGCCTCAGACACAGCGCAGTCCCCACCAGGGCAGGTTTACGCGCACCGGCGGAGCCAGTAATGAACGGAACATCTTCCTCCAGTGTGTCTGGCCCGAGTCTGTGTGATTAAATCTCCACTTTGATGAATCCCAGACCTTTGCGAAGGAGAAGATCAAGTCAGAAGATGTTGCTTAAAAAAATTACTGCATCAGTTCATTTCTAAAATGTAGCATGAATTAAGAAATATTCACTGACTACAGAGAAAAAGCCATGGGAAATATTAGAAAAATAGTGTACTTTGTGAAAAATGATAGTCCATCTTCCTCTAACTTCTGCTTTCATAAAATATTAGACATTATAGATATTTTATCATTCAAACTGATTAAGTGCAGAGAGGATGTAATTCATGATTCTGTTGGGACAGCGTATGTGACCTCGGAGTGTTGTGGGCCAGGCAGTCCACACTGTCACCCAAGAGGAGTCCCTTGCGTCCCAGCAAGACTTTGTTTACGTCCCAGCCTCTTGAACAGTTCACGGGCTCCTTCAACAGACAGGAAGTATGTAGCCCATCTTCGGCTCTTACGAGATGTTGTCCTTCGGGGTACAGTTAATGCTCAGTACCTTTTGTGAAAAGGAGAAGCCACGAATGAGTACAGTCACAAGGGGATGGGTAGGGAAACACTGGATCTTACCAAGGCGATCCTCCAGGATTCCTCTTTTCAAATTATGTAGTATAAGGTCTTTAGAATAAACTAAAATTTCATTTCAGACGTAGTACAAAGGTACATTGCATCAGGAATATTTTTGTAGCAACTCAGAAAGAGTAATTTAAAAACTTAAAGCTTAAATTTTGGGCACATCAATCTATAAATCACATCCAGGGTACAGTACTATACTGATCATTACAGCGACTCTTTGGGCTCCCCTAGGGCAGGGATTCCAAGTCTTTGTTGGGATGCCCAGTTCTCCTCTGCAAAAGAGTATAGTTCTTGTACATGACCTCCCTATATCTTCTTACATGCTTTGAATCATCTTCACATTATCTCTAATACCAAGTACAGTATGCAGCTTATTTATTTGTTTAATATAAGACTAAGAAATAAAGATAAGAAAAATATTAATATATGCTCAGTACAGGTGGAATGTTTTTCCAAAATAGTTTGATCCACAGTTGAATCCATGGGGGGGAACATGGTGACTTTTAGGTATTAATGTCCACATGAGTGCCGGTAATTGTTACAAAGACAGTCACAGTAAGCTTTATACAGTTCAGTGAAATATCTATTCAGCAAACCACTTGAGTAGCGCTTAATGGTTGGGATACAAGTAGCAGGAACATACTTAAATCAACATCTAATAAGGATATTTCAAAGCCTAACAACCCATTTCTTATGTTTTCTTAATAGTATTCCCAAGAAGGTATCCACTACAGGATTAAAGGCCAAAGCAACAGGAACTAAAGGCCATTGCTCAGAATACCCATTTTAACTGCACAGAGCTGAAAATTGACAGACTGTGTGTACTGACACAAAGACAAGGACATCCTGAGCTTATTTTGTTACCATCTGAGCTTAGTATGTTACCATCATAGGAAAGCATGATTCCTTATCAGACAACGATAGCATGCAAACCGGATCCAGAAATCTTAACTGAAATACTCAAAACCTAAATGCGACAGTGTGTGTAAACAACAGGTCCAGGAACTCAGCAAGGACGTAACCCTCGGAAATTTATTACAGATTATATCAGTGAAAATGTAAAGGCCTCGGGAAATTTGTCCCAAAAGAAAAAGAATGAAGCACTAGAAAAAAGTTACCAAAATAATTGTTTTGTGAACTCTGGTAGTTAAACAAAGGTTTTTAGAAACTAGAGAGCATTTCTGTAAGTTGATGGAATTTTAATTTGCTTGATTCCTCTCTCCGCATCTCCAAGGGTTTTGGTATCCTTGAAACAGCTTGATGTGATGGCTGTAAAATGAGAAAGCAGAGAAGCCACTGCAGGGAGGCAGGAAGGGCTGGAGCCACTTCAAAAGTCCTTTCTTATCAGTTTTCAATAAATGCTTGTCCTGACTTGAAATTCTATGGGATTTTCTCTAACACAGTCCTCAGTTGCCTCCTAGGGTGCATCGTGTGGTCAGTACTTTCGTGGGTAGGACAGGCGTTTGCTGAAAAGTAATCAGAGACAAATACTGAGCGTCACGCTGCCTGGGGTGGGGGATGACAGCCAGAACCCATGATAGGCTCGTCAAAGAGCAAAGGGGATGATGGGATTGAAATCTCCATAGGGGACTTGGAAAAGCCCTGTCACCACTTGGGGATCAAAATACGCCATAGATCGGAGCTCTCTGCGTTCAAGATTTGTGCACATGCTAGAAAAAAATGTGAAAAGGCCACACACAGCCGTCTCTCATTGCCCTGTATTCTGAGTAGGAAGGAAGTGAAGGGTAAGGCATGGGTGTAATGATTTCAAGGAAAATCAGGAATTTCAGAAACATTTTATGATCAAACTGTTTAAATCCAAACCATGACAATCATGGAAACAGAAAGAAGTGACTTATGTGCGAGTCACCACAAAGGAATATTGACAGCTGATTTTTCATTAGAAAAATGGGCATCAAGAGACAGTAGAAAGATATATCCAGTGCTAAGAGAAAATATTTGTCAGACAAGAATTCTGCATAATATCACATACTTAAAATGTATAAGTCAAAATATGACAAAATTGTCAGAAGAAGGGCCAGGGATGTGGCTCAGTGGCACCATGCCTGCCTTGCAAGCACAAGGTCCTGAGTTTGAACCCCAGTTCTGCAAAACAAACAAACAAAAAAAGCCTGTAGGGAGGAATCATATAAATAATCATAATAGCTGGATAACTATTAAGGATAACTGTTGTCATAATCATTTCAACTACAAATGATAAATTTGCATTTATAGGATTTCCGAGGTTTAAAGATATGAAAAACTTTCACATCTTTATATATTTAGTGTACGCTAGGTTTTTGTTTTGGGAGCTGTAAGAGCGATTATCAGACACAGATATTAGCCATAAAGTATTTTTACTTTTTCAATTGACATCTTCTTAGGGTCAGCAACTTCCCCCGGCAGAGTGGCAGAAGGAAACGGTGCACCCCACCATCCCTGACTGCCTTTGCTCTTAACCGTTACCTCACATTTTTATTCTTTATCCCTTTTTCATCATTCTTATACACATGCGTGCTTGGACGCACACCCACTCACATGCGCAAACACCTTACATCATTGCGTTCTACTGTGATCACAAATTTGTTAATTAAATTGTATGTGCATCTTCTAAATTCTTTTTCTGCCCGATTGATCAAATATCTGTCCTTTTGCCAGTATTGTGCTGTATAATTTACTGCAATTTTCTGTTTTTCCAAATTATTTTGACTGTTCTTTTTTTTTCTCCTTTCCATATTTTAGAATAACCTATTTTGAACCATTGATGAGTTTTTCCTGAGATTGAATTGACTCTGAAGATCAAATTGGTGAGAAATGGAACAACAATCCACATCTGCCGTTTTAGAGATATTGCCCTGCGTGTCTCCAATATTGGTAAGTATTTGTGATCACGTATTTGAGACTTCAAGGCAACTAAAGTTATTCAAAAGTAATTCTGCTAAAAAATGTAGGGGCAGAGCTACGTAATTAGATAAAGGTAAGTTATAAATCAAAAGTAATGAAATAGATGTCCTCCTGGCTCAGGAAGTTTCCAAAATATATTTTGCAATGGAAACATTATGATAAAAGCTTCCCAAGGTAGCTATACTAATTTTAGAAATTGCATTACCTGCTCAGAGATTATATTTCATGTATTTTTTTTTTAGCTACAGGTACATTAGCCATTTTTTACTATTCTGTTAAAGTGTAAGCATTTCAGCAGCGAAGCCCTGAAGTCCTGGTAGCTCTCAGTGGCCACTGCCCCAAGTTTGGCACTCACGGCCCACGCTGCCACAGAGAAGAAGAAATCACAACAGAATGTGAAAATACATCCAAATAAAATTTTAAAATATCCTCTTCATCTCTTCATCTTTTTAGGCAATTGACTCACTTTTCTTAGGCTTAGGGACTTCCATGGCGATGAAGATGACTCGATCTTTCATACTTAGATTTCAGCTATTAAGAAGAATACATCCTTCTAATTTGCAGACTCCTCACATCAATGAGGAACGTGTGAGAGATTAGCAAAATTAAACAAGTTCCTGATATGGGCAAGGAAGGTTTGCACACTTACCCTCCACAACTCTACCGAGGATAAATTTTAAGAGATGAAAAGCTACAAATGAAAGTGTAGATCAGTGGCGTAGCTTGTTTTATCTTCTTTACTTTTATAATATAATTAATAATAGAAAAATGAATATAAGATGCCTCTGTAGGAAAAAAAAACTCTACCGGTGTGCATACTACACACCTCTGTGCGACGTTGTCAGCCCCACTTGTCCTATTAGAAATGGTTCTGTTTTCCTGTCATCTGTATCCCTGTGTTTTGTGTGTGTGTGTGTGTGTGTGTGTGTGTGCATGTCATCTGTATGTATGTATGTATGTATGTGAATGCACATGCTCCCCCTCTTCAGGTCTCTCGTTCATCCTGAATTTATTTCTTCCTAAGATGTAGATAGAGAGAGAATTCTAAATTTAACAGATAGTTACCTGTCGTATTTTAAACAAGCCACCCATTTGCCATTGACCTGATTCATTAATTCAATTGCCTGAAGCCGGTTAGGGTTGTGCGCGTGCTGTGTGTCACTGGTCCCGGCCAGGGCCAGGGCTGGGCTCTGAGTCTGGATGGCTTCGAGCCAGCAGCCAGGGTCTGGCCTTCTCCTCGGCCGAGTCAGCTGGGCGCCTCTCACTCGGGAGCCTCCTATATTTTGGGAGAAGTCGGAGCCTGTTCTGCTCTCTGTCCTCAGGTGCATCTCAGGTGGCTGAAGAGGAGGAACACTGACCTTTCACTGCCGTTTCTGACAGCAAATCCTCTACCTTCACCTACCAGATTATGGAAGACCAGTAGTAACTTAAAAGATATTCTATTTGTGTGTTACCAAAAGTTTTCACTTACTCATTCCTAGGAGGTACCTCTGTGTTCATCGGCTTCCTGTTCCCGTCACACAATGCTTGGGAAAATCAGGTTACAGGAGGAAGGATGTATTTGGATCAGTTGGCTTTGATCATGGTCAATTAGCTTCCTGTTTATTGGCTGCTTATAAGGCAGAACATCATGGTAAGGACCCGACAATGAAGCAAACTTACTCCTTAGATGGCAGCTGAAGGAGATGAGGAGTCCAAAAGAGAAGTTGCACTCTTCAGGGGTGCATCCTTGAAGAGGCCCCTCCTTCCAGCAAGCCCCATGTCCTAATGCCTTCGCTTCCTCTCACAGCCCATAGAGCCAGGAATCCATTCAGGAGCTCAAAGCCCTGAGGACTCACCCACCTCTCTGGCTCCCACCTCTCTGCCCACTGGACATCAGGGCTTCAACATGGGAGCTTTTCAGGATCACTGAAGATCTACACTACAGCATTCTGCCCTGGTCCCCAACATTCAGAGGCTACCAAAGGTAAGAGTAGAAAGATGAATACACGAGACATTTTAGGCTAGAGAAATACTCTTTGTGATCCTGTAATGTGGCTCTCTATCAATCATACATCTGTCCAAACCCATAGGCTCTGTGACACCAAGCGTGCACGAATGTCACCTATGAACGCGGGTTAATTGTCATCAGTAGCTGTAACCAGGGTATGAGTCAGTGGAGAACGGTTTCACTTGCATGTGTGGGAATATGGAAAATCTCTGTATATTCTGCCCATTTTCTTCTGGACCTAGAAGTCTTTCCAGACAGAATCTAGGGCTTGGGATTTAGCTCAGTGGTTCCAGCATATGCCTGGCAAGAGCAAGGTCCCAAGTTCGAACCCTCATGCTGCATATTACCATGCCAGGCATAGCGGCTCACACCTGTCATCCCAGCACTCGGGAGGCAGAGGCAGGAGGATTACTGTGAGTTCAAGGCTAGCCTGGGTGACATAGTGAGCTCAGGGCCAGCCTGAACTACAAAGTGAGACCCTGTCTCAAAAATTAAAAAAAAAAAAATATATATATATATATTAAAAATACAGAAATTCAATGTTAGCAGCTCTCAGATGGAATCCCCAAACCAACATTTTAGCAGATACTCAAGTGTTTCTGCCATACAGAGCCTGCACATGCTTAGAGAAGCGAGAGAGCTACTGCTCTAATGAATGCCATAAAATAAGAGTACTTTTCTCATTACGTGATATTTCTGAACTTTTTTCAACTAGTCGTATCATTGCCAGGTCAACGGCAGGAGCCATGGGACGACAGTGGTGATTTCTGGAAGACACAAATACTCTGGGGTCCAGCGGAACATCTGACTGAGGGTAAAACATGAACGCTACCTGGCTACGGTCCTGCTGGGTTTTAACTGAAGCCTCCTGGCTAAGAAACCGTAACAAACATTCTGTGTTAAGTCGTGCAACTTAAGGTGTCTGAAAAGTCAGTGGTTTTCTCTTCTGTGCATTCCCATCACTCTACTTTTCAAATCACATTTCATGGGTCTCTCCATATTGTTCAAGTGGACTTTGATTATTGTATCTAGCTAGCACCAAACAAAGTTAGATAGAGTTTAAAAAGCACCACATTTTTATCTTTTAGACATTGCAATATAAGGAGGTAATAGATGAAAATGAATGCAATGAAATATGTGACATAAAATTACTAGTCTTCCTTTATATGCTTTTTCCCACTCACATTCATTATAATAAAATTTATTATGTATTTACTTTAAAATATTCTCTATCTTCACAACTACATACTTCACAGCTAGATAAACAAGGAATACACAGGAGAACTCTGAGTATAAATTCCTTTGTTTTGAGTGACAGTTTGCGGTTGTTTTTTTTTTTTTTTTGGTAATACATACTTAAATAATATAGCATTCTCTGCCCTAGCTGAATCCTTCTTCTAGCTGTTTTCTATTTTGTGTCAGGAAATTTGCAAGCTGAATGCTACATTAACATACTCATTTAACAAGGCCATGAGCTGCCGTGTAAAGCACTCTCTGACCCTTCCCTTTCAGATATTAAATGAGAAATTTTTTTCTACTCAAATTGCAACTTCCAGAAGTTTCAGGCAAACGGTTTCAGGGGAGACCGATGAAGGGCTAAGGGCGCCTCTCCGTCCTCCCTTTGCTGTCCTCCCTGCCCCCCCGGCGCGCATGCGCAGCCGCCAGCTGAGCAGACTGAATTACTCCGGGTCCGCTCCTCTTCCGGAGAGAAGTAACAGTGGCTTGTGAGGATTCCGAGCCGCACAGCAAATAATGGTCGTCTTCTCGCATCTCGCTCTGTCACTCTTGACTTCCGGGTGCGACCGTTCCACACCAGTCCTGTGTACCTTTGCTGGCATTCACAATCACTGCGCGTTTCCTAAGGGTTTTGTACCAACACCAGACGCCCCATCAGGCCGGGGAGGAATTAGGAGTTTACTGCAGCCCGAACTGACAGCGATCTCATAAAAATGAGTGACATTCTCAATCCTTTTCGAATGTTAATCGCTCCCTCCATCTTTCTTGAACATAATGAGGCAGACAGTGTAACGATATTCAACACAAGATGAAAACGAGGAAACTGAATTGAAACAAAGTAGCATCTAATAGGATTCAGAAAATATTCAGATTAAAACTTTCAATTAAAACACCACTAGCAAGCTTGTCTCAATGACATAAGCAAAGCTTTATTAGCCAAGACCAAACTACTCTAAAGAAGGTTTATCTGCAGACCTGCTCACTCCTTCAGCCTCGATTGCTAAAATGTTTAAAACTTCTTAGTTCAATACTCTACATGGATCAGATGGAGCTAAAATGACTGTAGGGCACCTTCCACTCGCACCCCTGAGATAGTGCCTTCTGTTTATGTGAACCTGTCACTACCCCTCTAGACTTGGACTTCAACACTTCTGAAATGTTGTTTTTTTGTGTGTTTGCTTCTGTTTTCTTTGAGA